>JAYESA010000005.1:145549118-145843658 GCA_036927795.1 Iris macrosiphon | reverse complement strand
CACTGATACTCAAACTTGACATAAACCTATATGTAAGTTACCAACTACTATACTATCTAAGGAACCTCAGAAACTAATGATGGTGAAGCTATATAGGAACTGAACTAGAGGAACTAAAGATATCTCTATCCTGAGCTAGTAAGGGTGATAAAACAGAATTGAGCGATAATATGGTTAAATGATAGAGATGATAGGTTAAGAACCAATTTAAGATAAAATATGATAATCTCATACGTCTATCCCAAATTATGTAATCCAAATTTTTTGCCACGCCAGTAAGGATAACTACGATAAACAATAGAGTCCATAACTAAGGTCTATACCTCTATGATTATGTTATATAGAATTTTCACTACGCCAACTGGTTTGGCTCCAGAGGAGTTGCAACAGCAACATGTACACAACAACTTAAAGCAAGATAGCTGTATCAGTTTAGTAACTGATTGAGTAGGGAATCGAGTTATTGTTCATGCAAACAATGAGAAGTGCTTGAGTAGGCACCACTGCAGGTAAGTGTGTGGGTAATAGGATTACTGCATTGGCAGTTGAGTAACTTGGGTCTACATGTTGCAAACAAGCAACTGTAGTTATGTATCAGATGGAGGAATTTTAGTATAACTGAAACAAGAGACCAGCAACATCAGAATATTATTTGGGGAAAGGAATGCTCAGGTGCTGTTGTACCTAGGCTATAGATGCATGTCTTTATTTTGAAGTGCACTGATAAGGGTGTGTGTGTGTAGGTCCAGTGGAGTTGGTTTCAGTGAGATGAGGTTTCATTAGCATAAACTATTAGTAGTTGGTGTTGGTGTTGATAAGAGGGTATAGGATTGGAATTAACTGATATTGATACTTTTATAGGAGTATATATTAGTAGGTATTGGTGAGGATTAGTGAGTGTGTGTCGAGAGGCATTTTACCAAGGTATTAAGTACAAAGGATTTGTACTAGGATACTAGAGTATTCTAATAGTTAATTGAAGTATTAGGAGTAGGTAGTGATACCTAGATACAAGGGTATCTGGCACTAAGTCAAGTGCTGGAGTGAATAATATAGATAGTAATATATACATATAAGTTATATTAAGTATTCAGATACTTGACATTAGTAGAAGGGTAAAGGTGTAAGTTAGTGTATATGGATACCAAGGGTATCATAGTATCCTATTATCTAGATATTAGTGTTAGTTACAAGTATAACTAAGTTACCTTTAATAATAAGTTAGTAGACTAGCTAGTACACTTAGTGTTAATACCTAGTATAACTTGAGTATTAGCAATGTAATGACTAGTCTTAGCCTAGAAACCTAGTTGACCTAGGTTTGACCCAGAGTTGACCAATGTTGACTAGTTTGATTCCAAAAGTCAAACCTTGACCTAGTTAACCCCGTTTGACCAAAGTGACCTAGTTTAACCTAGAAATTAGCAATTTTATTTAATTAAACTCATTTCTCTTTTATTATACCTAGTAACCTGCTAATTCATATATAAGTCTGTGCGATACCAGTTTGGACACCGTTTTGCATGATTTGCTCAGAACCACAGGCGAGTACATCCCTCTGTTAGTTTTTATTTTATGATAGTGTATATATTGCATGTTCTAGAAATGTATACTTGATCTGACACAGTGGTTATACGGACTGGTACTATATGGATCATGTCATGGGATGTTATCCCCTACCGTGTTCAGCGGGTACTCCTTCACATGTATTTTCTTGTGTGTATCGAGTATTTATTATCTTATACATTATGTTCACACACTGTTCATGCTCAATGTGCTCATATTGTGTTCGTAACGTGTCGTTATTGGATCCATGAGTATTGGTTGGGGACAAAGGAGTAGGAGTTGGTTATATGATCAAGCCCAAGTGTATTCATGTATATGTTGATTACATATCACACGTCTAATCGAGTTACCATATTGTATTCGTGTTCAACCTAAATCGATCACATAATAAACTTGTACTCCATAGCACATTAGCTAGTTTTATATATTTCTATTTATTTGTAGTTATTCATATTGTATGTTCTTTATTCCAGTATATTACCTGTTCACTCTAGTTCATACCATCTTGAATTGTTTTTTATTATTGGTCATATATGCTCTACCATGTATTTGGAACTGCTTTCAGAGGTATGTACTTTACTCCAATCCTGACTTGATATATTTTTCAGATGATTGTCTAGTGGAGCAGTGTCCCACTTATTATGGGCCGCAGGATGGCAAGCCATTAGAGGATTCTCTCCTAGAGCAGGAGGACCTAGTGTCAGTGTCTCAGGAGGATTAGTTACATATTTTGGATATTGTATTAGTCTTATTTCTAGACTCATGGCATGTATATATTATTTTGGGAGTGGCTATATCTAGACTTATGAATTTGGACTTGTGGATGTATTGTGATTCTTATTTCCTCTCTTTTATTCTATATCGTGCTTTCATCCTCCTTTAGTTTTATGTTGTGATTGAGTATTGTTTACCATTATCATATATTATATTGTTCCTCCATTTTCAGTTGAGATGACATTGACAGTGTAAACTCCCTTGACCAAATTTAGGTTCACTTAGCTTAGATAGAGAGATTAAGGTTAATTTAGAGCCAATTAGAAATTAATTATAGTATTTTATATTTGTTGTGCAATATTTATATTACTTAGTTCACCTTACCATTACTTTGATATTTAGAGCACTACACTGGCTATTACCCTCAAACAAATTCCATACATTTTTTCTAGACATGCCAGCCTACTATTCTGACCCTTGTGTAACTCACAAATACTCTATCTTGTGCTTTATTTTAGTCGCACAAAAATTGTTACAAACGTCCGTGCTTAAATTCAATTAATTCCAACTTTACATTCTTTGTCCGTTCCAATCAAAATTAGAAATACAACATCAACCCGTTTTGTCCAACCCAAATTATGACATTATTCTATTCTAAGTATATTACGTCCATGACGCTTGCGTTCTACCCAATTTTAACCTATTTATTTTCAATTAATTAAAGAACACCTTGTGCATTAATTTTAATTAAATTAATGCAATGACCCAACCTCACCCAAAACTAGACCTAACTCCTACCCAAACCCACACTCATCCCTCAAGACTCATACTAAATACCACACACCATTTTAGTGCATTACATCACACCAAAAATAAGGTGTTATCCTCATCTAATTACAAAAATTTCCTTATTTGTGCAAATTTCTAATTGTCAAGGGCTCTTGTGCAATTTCTAAATTGCCAAAGACTTTTGTGCAAAGAGGAGGGTGAGGTGTTCACCTCCCATTGGAGAAAATACATGGAGAATTCTCCTCCCTCCATTCGTTCATGACCAAATTCAATGCATCTACATGCATTAATGTAGCCTACCAAACAATAAATATGTTCACACCTAAACCTAATCCCCTCCACCCCAATAAATAAACCACCCGACCTCCTCCCTCAGCTCACCACCGCCACCTTCGCCTCCGGCCACCTCTGACCCGACTCCCCCTCTGACCTCCCTCCTCCCAGGAACCCCCTACCACCATCCCCCTCCGCTGCTCCCCCGCCAGTAGCCACCATCACCAACATCACCTCCACCACTCGACTTCTCCGACCCGACCCCCGACTTCCCCCACCGTAGCCACCACCACCACCACAGTCCACCACCGCCACCTTGTCCACCACCCCCAACCTCTCCACCATCATCCCCACCAACACCACCACCCCCTGGCCGCCCTTGTCGACACCACCAACAGTAACACCATCAACACTAACATCAACAACACCACC
Organism: Iris macrosiphon; assembly: GCA_036927795.1. Taxonomy (NCBI): domain Eukaryota; kingdom Viridiplantae; phylum Streptophyta; class Magnoliopsida; order Asparagales; family Iridaceae; genus Iris; species Iris macrosiphon. Next base: position 145,839,884 of record JAYESA010000005.1, on the reverse strand, counting down.
ACCACCACCCGACCACACTGCTCCCCGACTCCCCTCCGCTCACCCCGTCGCCTCAGCTACCCTCGGCGACTGCCACCATCACCATCGACCACTCACGACCCCTCCTCCGCCGTCGACCACCCTTAGCCACCACCCAAGCCACCGCTGCAACTGCTGCAACTGCTGCTGCCGTGCCATGTGCACCTCCCCCGCCTGAGCTCCGCCCCCCTTCGTCGGCGATGACCTCGTACGGCGGACACATACCCCCTAGACACGACACAGAGGTACACCCTCACCTATAATTATACGTATATATATATATGTGTATATGTATATATATATATATATATATATATATATATATATATATAATATATGTATTATATATATATATATATATATATATATATATATATATATATATATATATATATATATATATATGTATATTATGTATATACTATTTATATAGATATATATTACGTATATAAGTATATGTATATTATATATATATATATATATATATATATATATATATATATATATATATTACGTATTAAAGTATATGTATAATATATGTATTTATGTAAATATATGTAATTACGTATAATTATGTATATATATATATATATATGTATATATAAAGTATTAAAGTATATATAAAAGGATATAAATATTATATATATGTATATGAGTATATATGTATTATATTCATATATTTTGTATATATATATTTATTATGTATATATATGTTTATATAATATACGTATTTTTGGCATATATGTATATACTATATGTATATGTAATTACTATATGTATATATGTATATACATACATACATATTTAAATATTAATTATGTATATGTTTATTAAATTACCTTTTTATAATTTACGACACGTGTACGTCTTAGCAGCATGCACACACAACACAGTTAGTTGTCCAAGTAAGACACCCTTGCGTCAGTTCCTAGTACAACATAGCATTTCCTGTACGTACTACTGTAGTGACTGATAATCATAATATTATATTATATTATATATATATACCATTCAGGCGAGACTTCGGGAGCAGGTTATTGGCACTCACAGCTCGAGGACGCAGGCAAGTATACCTTGCCTGACTTTACTGTTTAATTTAAATTATAAACTGTTGTATGATATCTTATTGCAAAAATACATATAACTGTGCGCGTCCGAGATTGACTCGGGTGCAGTCGACGAATACGTCGATATGTAGTATAATTGACTTAGACACTAGCTGACTCACCTACCATTGTGAAGGTATTCTGATATCTTCCTAGACCCTGATACTTATACATGCATTATGATTGCAAATTCATGTTGGGATGCGGGTTTGCATACTTAACTAGCTACCGGTGCGTGTGACATGCATCACTGTTTAGTACGTAATCAGAATTATTTAGTTAGTTGTGACTTGGCATATAGCTATGTGATATACATGTCGTGTATTCAACTTGTATATTCGTATTGGATGGGGAGGACAACTAGTAGGCATATATGATACACATATTGGACTCCATAGTATCCAGAGGAGCCACGAATCCAATGACTTCCTTTATTCAGATATCGCATTCTTTGGAGCGATAGGGATGTATATATTTGCAGATACCTCATTCTTCGAAATGATGGATGTTACATGTACAAATACCATGCTCTTCGGAGAGTGGACATTATGCCTACGCTTACCCATACGTACCAAGGTTGTCTTCATATTGCATTCACTTAGATGGTTATCACACCCATTTACTTTATTCAGTATTTATATATGGCATACATTTTTGTATCTTGTTACGTCCCTTTGAGGACCTGGTTCCCTTTCAGATTTAGACGAGGCATACTATCCTACTATGTACGGACCCGGGCAGGAGACGTGGTACGCATCCGAGGAGGATCTAGAGGTGCTGCCATCAGAGTTCCCTTGATCACCGATAGATCTACCATCTAGGGCTGGAGCCTCCTTATCTAGTTAGACGATGCTCTAGTCATACTATCTTTCAGCACGCTTATTTTATCTTTATAGTGGGTCTGTTTCCATCAGACATATCTGGGTTGTACTATAGCTTTTCAGACTCTATACTTATTATCCAGCATTTATTTTAGTATTTCTTGTTATATTGTGGATGAGATAGACATTACCTGATATATGTTAGTATTAGACTTGTTAGTATTTTAGGACAGCGTAGCATGTCTTATTAGGTCCATTAAATTGGGTAATCCCTCGAAGACGTGTCAGCGGGCCAATGCCACGTGGCCTAGTCCCGTATACTTTGGGACTGGGGCATGACATGGTTTTAGTGGTGGCCCATGCATGTCTCTATCTCGCTCATGTTTATCGCTTGTGGTATGATAACATGTCCAGCGAGCCTGTAATAGGATAGGATTTACTAGATCTTATCCACTTTGATTTCATCTTTGAATCTCTTTCGCACTTAACTGTTGAATAATTGCATCCTGTTTGTTTATTTTTGTGCTTTTCTAAATTAGTTTTATTTCCTCCAAAAATATGGACATACGATGGGGTTGACCCGGCAATAGACACCTCACATGATATCAATAGGACCCCGACTACCCCGAGAGACCAGTCCCTGAAATGGGTACTGGTTTACCCATCAACTCCATACCTCCACAATGGTCCTACACAGGCAGCTGCACTAGTTCAGACAGATGGACAGACCTCCCAGACACCGACACAACAGTCGGATACACCCTTGCCTCCACCTCCACCCTTTCCAACTCTGATGCCACACCTAGCGGGACAGCCGCAGTTGTTCCAATTCTTCCAAGCTATGATGCAGGCGCAGTAGAATTAGACCAAGACCTTAAGATAGAGCTTAATGGCAGATCTGGAGAGGACACCTACTCCAGCACCCGTACCAGCACCTGCACCTATCCAGCCAGCTGGTACTATCCGAGGTTTCGCCAGATGGGCCTGGAAATATTTTCGGGTAGCGAGACTGCAGAGGAGATCTCAGATTGGGTCTCCAACACGGAGATGCTACTGGAGGCTTCATAGCTACATCTAGACCTTTGGATGACCGCAGTGAGGGCCCAACTCAAAGGCAACGCCCATCACTGGTGGGACTCCATAGAGCATAACGTCGACAAGACACAGATGTGGGAGCAGTTCTTAGAGTACTTCAATGCGAAATATTTCTCGACTACGGTCAGGAATGCCCTATACTCCCAGTTCCTACACCTGGAGCAAGAAAATATGATCGTAGACGCATACGATGCAGAGTTTAGTCGACTTAGTCGATTTGGTGCCGTTCTGATACCCAACTATCTGGAGAAGGCCAGAAGATTCCATCACGGCCTTACTTTTGAGCTACAGAGATATACCACCACAGACGAGAATTTCCTATGAGGAGGTTCTTTCAGAGACAAGGATCCAGGAGGCTATTGGTAGAGGAGCAAGGCGTTCCAGCATGACCATACCAGCCACAGCCCAGCCTGGAGTAGGAGGACCGATCCGTCATCCGGGAGTGCAGATACAGCAGAGGACAGTGCCATACCAGCACAAGGAGCTTCTGACTTGTCACCATTGTGGCAAGAAGGGACATATTGTCATAGACTAATGAAAGAAGCTTGGACTGTGCATGATATGTGGAGCAAGTCAGCACCTTGCCAGAGACTGCCCACAATGTAGAGAGGCAGCACCACAGACCGGACAAAGGCCAGCAGCACTAGTACAGAGGATACTACCCCCAACTGGAGGTCAGCATCCACCAGCACCCGAAAGATTTCAGAGGGAACCACCCTTGGCCCCACAGGAGACACAGTTTGATAGAGCCAGATAGTAGGCCAGAGGGCAGAGTCACGGGCAGGCCTTTGCACTAGCAGCAATTAAGAAGGAACCAGAAGGAAAAGCTATCACAGGTACCATTTTAGTTGCGTCATTACCTGCAACTGCATTGTTTGATTCTGGTGCTACACTATCTTTCATATCTAGTAGTTTCATAGCCATGCATAGAGTAGCTACTTCCTCCTTGTCTCAGAGTTGGAAGATTCTTACCGGAGGAGGCATCGTACCGGTTACCAGAACTATTAGAACGTGCTCAGAAGTCGTGTGTTGTAGAGAGATGAGAGCGCAATTTTTGGTACTCCCGATGCCAAAATTTGACGTTATTTTAGGCATGGACTGGTTGAGCCAGTACAATGCCATACTAGATTGCCGGAGGGATAGCGTCAATTTTAGACTGCCAGATCACCCGGAGTTTGAGTATATACGGGGCACCATCGAGCAAGGAGTAGGACAGACAGCTGGAGCTTACATAGCTATGGAGACGATACCCCCAGCGATTGTTACAGAGTTCGAGGATGTATTTCTGGAGGAGTTGCCAGTCCTACCGCCTGATAGAGAGGTGGAGTTCACTATTGAGTTAGTGCCCGGAGCAACGTCGGTATCTTCAAATGTATACCGGTTGGCAAAGAAGGAACTGGATGAGCTGAAGCTACAGTTAGAGGAGTTGCAGATCAAGGGATTTGTCCATCCTAGTGCATCACCCTGGGGAGCACCAGTGTTGTTTGTACCAAAGAAGGATGGGATATTCCGTATGTGCATTGATTATAGAGCCCTTAATGCTTTAACTATCAAAAATAAGTACCCTCTGTCGCGAATTAATGATCTGTTCGACCAACTGACATGAGCGGTGGTGTTCACAAAGATTGACTTGAGATCAGGTTATCATCAGGTAAAGGTGCGTATAGATGACATTCCAAAGACAACATTCAGAACTCGTTATGGTCACTACAAGTTCTTGGTGATGCCTTTTGGACTGACGAATGTGTCTGCCGTATTTATGAACCTGATGAACAGAGTCTTCCACCAGTATCTGGACCAGTTCGTAGTAATCTTCATCGACGATATCTTGGTGTATTCAAAGAGCCACGAGGAGCACAGAGAGCACTTGAGGCTAGTGTTAGAGACGCTAAGACATGAGAGACTTTATGTAAAGCTGAGTAAGTGTGAGTTTCTCCTAGATCGTGTTGCTTTACTTAGACACGTTATCTCAGGAGATGGCATTTTGGTAGATCCAGCAAAGATTTCATCAGTTGAGATGTGGCCGATCCCTACCAACATCTCGGAGGTAAGGAGTTTCCTAGGACTTGTCGGATATTACCGGAGGTTCATAGAGAACTTCGCAATGATCGCAGAGCCGATGACCCGCTTGACCCGCAAAGAATAGGAGTTCACCTGGATAGAGGAGTGTCAGACGACATTCAATGAGCTGAAGAAGCGTCTGACTACGGCACCTATCTTGGCCATACCTTTTGGACCCGAAGGAATCGTGATCTACAGCGATGCATCCGAGAAATGATTAGGATGCGTCTTAATGCAGCATAGGAAGGTTGTGGCCTATGCCTCTAGGCAGTTGAGGACCCATGAGAAGAACTGCCCCACTCACGACTTGGAGCTTGCCACAATGATCTTTGCTTTAAACCTTTGGAGGCACTATCTATACGAAGAAGGAATGGAGATATTCACTAATCACAAGAGCCTGAAGTACGTCAACACCCAAAAGGACTTGAATTAGAGACAAAGACGTTGGCTCGAGGTGATGACAGACTTTGAGATAGAGCTATAGTACCATCGAGGAAACGCCAATGTAGTAGTTGACACTTTGAGCTGGAGGCCCATGGCATTCTTGTTGACTACCCAACAATATCTGTTGAGAGATCTGGAGCAGTTGGGTATAAAGGTCATTATGCCCGGAGCTGACGGCCAGTTGTCGAGTTTTCAGTTGCAATCAACATTGGTCGAGAGGATCAAGGCTGCCCTGCCAACAGATACCAGATTCCAAAGGCTTCGACAAAGGACCGAGGCTGGGATACAGATAGGATTGCGCATACACGAGGACGGGACTTTGAGATATGGAGATCGCCTCTACGTGACGAATGGAGAACTTCGTCAAGAGCTGATATCGGAGGCGCATAGTTCAACATACTCTATTCATCCAAGAGGCACAAAGATGTACAGAGACTTGAGGCAATACTATTGGTGGCATGGAATAAAGAGGGAGATAGCCCATTTTGTGGCAAAGTGCCTGGTGTGTCAGCAAGTCAAGGCTGAGCATCAAAGGTCTGCAGGCTTACTTCAACCACTCCCAATACCTGAGTGAAAATGGGAGCACATCGCTATGGACTTTATTACGGGCTTTCCGAGGGGTCCTAGTGGTCGTAATTCGGTATGGGTGATCGTAGATCGACTCACCAAGGCTGCCCACTTTTTACCCTTCAGAGTTGGGCAATCTACAGAGGTCTTAGCAGATATGTATACGAGAGAGATCGTGCGACTGCATGGAGTACCAATTAGTATAGTGTCTGACAGGGATACGAGGTTCATATCTTACTTTTGGCGGAGTATGCGAGAGAGTCTTGGTACCCGCCTAAAGTTCAGCACATCGTATCACCCGCAGACAGATGGCCAGTCCGAGCGCACCATTCAGACACTGTAGGAAATGTTGAGGGCGTGCATGCTTGATTTTAGTGGATCATGGAAGGACCATTTATATTTGGTCGAGTTTTTCTACAACAATAGCTATCAAGCGAGCATTCAGATGGCTTCCTATGAAGCATTGTATGGTAGGAAGTGTCGTTTCCCAGTATTTTGGAGCGATGTAGGCGAGAGACAGATTCTAGGGCCAGAGTTGGTTGTTCGTACAGTGGAGAAGGTAAATAAGATCCAAGGACACCTGCGAGCAGCACAGGACAGAGAGAAGCATTGGGCAAATGCGCATCGACGACCCCTAGAGTTCTAGATTGGAGATCATGTGTTTCTAAAAATCTCGCCTACCCGGGGGACTATCAGGTTTCGAGGCAGAGGAAAGCTGAGTCCGAGGTACATCAGACCGTTCGATGTGTTGGAGCACATCGGAGAGGTTGCTTACAAATTAGCCTTGCCACAGACTTTAGAAGGAGTGCATGACATCTTTCACGTATCTCAACTAAGGAGGTACATGCCAGATCCGAGTCATGTGCTTGACCACTCGAAAATTACTGTCGAGCCAAGTTTTTCATACCAGGAGGAGCCTGTAGAGATTCTGGACATAAGCGAGAAGGTGTTGCGAGGTCAGACTATCCCTCTAGTTCGTATCGCATGGAGGCATCATGCACCAGGCGAGTCAACCTGGGAACGAGAGGATGATATTTGATAGCGTTTTCCCTATCTATTCGAAGGCCTAGGTATCTTGTAGCATTTTTAATTCAGCCTATAGTTTTTACCATATGTCTGTTTTAATTTCGAGGAAGAAATGCTCTAAGGACGGTAGATTGTAAACTCCCTCGACCAAATTTAGGTTCACTTAGCTTAGATAGAGAGATTAGGGTTAATTTAGAGATAATTAGAATTTTATTATAGTATTTTATATTTGTTGTGCAATATTTATATTACTTAGTACACCTTACCATTGCTTCAATATTTAGAGCACTATACTGGCTATTACCCTCAAACAAATTCCATACGCTTTTCCTAGACATGTCAGCCTACTATTCTAACCCTTGTGTAACTCACAAATACTCTATCTTGTGCTTCATTTTAGTCGCACAAAAGTTGTTACAAACGTCCGTGCTTAAATTCAATTAATTCCAACTTTGCATTCTTTGTCTGTTCTAATCGAAATTGGAAACACAACATCAACCCGTTTTGTCCAACCCAAATTATGACATTATTCTATTCTAAGTATATTACGTCCATGACACTTGCGTTTTACCCAATTTTAACCCTATTTATTTCCATTTAATTAAAGAACACCTTGTGTATTAATTTTAATTAAATTAATGCAATGACCCAACCTCACCCAAAACTAGACCCAACTCCTACCCAAACCCACACTCACACCCTCAAGACTCATACTAAATACCACACACCATTTTAGTGCATTACATCACACCAAAAATAAGGTGTTATCCGCATCCGATGCCAAAATTTTCCTTATTTGTGCAAATTCCCAATTGTCAAGGGCTTTTGTGCAATTTCTAAACCTAAATTTGGTCGAGGGAGTTTACAATAGTTGGAAGTAATTTAGAGATAATTAGAATTTTATTATAGTATTTTATATTTGTTGTGCAATATTTATATTACTTAGTACACCTTACCATTGCTTCGATATTTAGAGCACTACACTGGCTATTACCCTCAAACAAATTCCATACGCTTTTCCTAGACATGTCAGCCTACTATTCTAACCCTTGTGTAACTCACAAATACTCTATCTTGTGCTACATTTTAGTCGCACAAAAATTGTTACAAACGTCCGTGCTTAAATTCAATTAATTCCAACTTTGCATTCTTTGTCTGTTCTAATCGAAATTGGAAACACAACATCAACCCGTTTTGTCCAACCCAAATTATGACATTATTCTATTCTAAGTATATTACGTCCATGACACTTGCGTTCTACCCAATTTTAACCCTATTTATTTCCATTTAATTAAAGAACACCTTGTGTATTAATTTTAATTAAATTAATGCAATGACCCAACCTCACCCAAAACTAGACCCAACTCCTACCCAAACCCACACTCACACCCTCAAGACTCATACTAAATACCACACACCATTTTAGTGCATTACATCACACCAAAAATAAGGTGTTATCCGCATCCGATGCCAAAATTTTCCTTATTTGTGCAAATTCCCAATTGTCAAGGGCTTTTGTGCAATTTCTAAATTGCCAAGGACTTTTGTGCAAAGAGGAGGGTGAGGTGTTCACCTCCCATTGGAAGAAACACATGGAGAATTCTCCTCCCTCCATTCGTTCATGACCAAATTCAATGCATCTACATGCATTAATGTAGCCTACCAAATAATAAATGTGTTCACACCTAAACCTAATCCCCTCCACCCTTATAAATAAACAACCCGACCTCCTCCCTTAGCTCACCACTGCCACCTCTGCCTCCGTCTACCCCTGGCCCGACTCCCCCTCCGACCTCCCTCCTCCCAGGCACCCCCTGCCGCCACCCCCAGCCGCTGCTCCCCCGCCAGCAGCCACCATCACCAACATCACCTCCACCACTCGACTTCCCCGACCCGAGCCCCGACTTTCCCCACCGTAGCCACCACCACCACAGTCCACCACCGCCACCTTGTCCACCACCCCCAGTCTCTCCACCATCGTCCCCACCAATACCACCACCCCCTGGTAACCCTTGTCGACACCACCAATAGCAATACCACCAACACCAGCATCAGCAACACCACCACCACCACCCGACCACACTGCTCCCTAACTCCCCTCTGCTCACCCCCGCCGCCTCAGCCACCCTCGTCCACCGCCACCATCACCACCGACCACCCACGACCCCTCCCCCGCCGTCGACCACCCTCGGCCACCGCCCCAGCCACCGCTGCAACTACTGCAACTGCTGAACTGCTGTTGCTGCTGCTGCCGTGTCCTGTGCACGTCCCCTGCCGGAACCCCGCCCCCCCCTCGTGCGGCGACGACCTCGTACGGCGGACATACCCCCCTGGACACAACACAGAGGTACACCCTCACCTATAATTATATGTATATGTATATTATGTATGTATATATATGTATATATATATATATATATATATATATATATATATATATATATATGTGTGTGTGTATATTATATATATACTATTTATATATATATATATATATATATATATATATATATATATATATATATATATATATATATATGTATATTAAGTATATAAATATATGTATATTATGTATATACTATTTATATAGATATATATTACGTACATAAGTATATGTATATTATGTATATATATATAAAAGTGGCTGCTGCAACATTAGATGGGAACGAGAGAGAGAACAAAATTCTAAAGAATCAGTAGAGAATTTCATCTCTAAAAGCCGAAGCATTTTTATATCAACATTAAATGCATGTTCCGGAGTTAGCAACACTTTCATGCTAGTCCTGGAAGGGAGTTGGCAAATAGCATTTCACAAGTTCTTTCGAACTTGCTACCTCTTGGAAGGGAGACTACAGAGTCGGTTTAATCTTATTTCGAACAACGTCGGTCCTGGCCATCCAAGCTGGTCTGTTATAATTTACTAGTGATTTTAATTTTATTTATTTTTTTCTCCTAGCAAACTTGACTTACATTCAGGAGTTAGTCTTCATTGACACGTACGTATTTGTCCGAATTTCAACAACAATAATGACAGGGATTCATGGTAAAAGAGCTGGAACTAGTACTCCCTTAGCTCAACGGGAGCAATTCAGAATGCATGAATCATGAACCATTAGGGTAGATAGTCCGGAGTCATCCACAAAATATAGTAAATCATCTCCAACCTCAAAAAAATATATTTTTATATTATGCTATTCTTAAAATTGTACAATTCCAACACATTAACCATCAAATAATAAACAACTATTATTTATTTCTACATAAATTTATTTCTTCACAATTATTTAATATAATCATATACATTAATATTATATTATTAATATTATTTATTGAGATAATATTATATTATTTTATATTCTTTAATATTAATTAATATTATTTTATAATATTTATACTTAAAATTTTGTACTAACTTTATTCAAGGTTGGTCAACCAATGACTTTGATAGTACTAATTTTTGTAGATTTAGTTTCTTTCGAGAAGGATACGATGAAAATGGGAATGATTTACAACTATTCTAAAAGTGTTTTAGATTTTTTCTAATTTTAATGTTGTTGTAAAGCTTTAAGTTATTAAATTTCAATGTTGTTGTAACGTTTAGACTTTTTAATTTCAATGTTGTTGGTGGTGGTGTTATTTTAAATTTTGATCTACTTGTTTATGTATTTTACGTCAATATTTTAATTTTAAAAAATTTGATGTTATTCTATTAATTTCTGTCAAATTATTTAAATGCCATTTTGTTAATCAAATGAATCTAATAAACAAAAAAATTAATATTCATAACAAATATATTCAATATTAGATTCTATTGGAAGACCTCAACAAAAATATTTTAATGGTATAATTATTATATTATTTATACTTATAAATTAAAAAATATGGTAAGTTAATTAAGTTTAGTGTTTAACATATGTAGGATATATTAGTAATTAAGTACAATTTGAAGGATAAAATTGTCATGCATAATGGATTCTCAAATTTGATATTTTTTTTCTTTTTTTCTTAAATTTGAGGCTCAAAGACCCTTGTCCCAAAATTTTTTGAGAAAATTCACTAACTAACATTTACAACTTAATATTAGTTAGTACATGCTAAATAACCTAGTATAGTAAGGTATTGATCTAGATAACTTAGTATGGACCTAGAAATGACCTAGAAATATCACCCTTAACTAGTTAAACATGTTTATCATTTTAAATCACTAACTAACATTTACACTCCATCTTTAGGACTCTTAGACTCCAATTTGAGCACTGACTACTGTTTCTTGCTCAGGACCACAGGCGAGTACATTCTCTGACAGTTTTTCTTACTTTGATGATTACTATGATATCAGTTTTGTAGTATTATACTTGATTACTGACACGATGGTACACGGGCTAATATGTATGGATCCTAGTCATGAGGAGTCGTGAATGGTCCTTGGTATTAGTCGGGGGATGGAGAAATGTTAGTTGATTATGTTATCATACCCCCACTTACTTGTGCATAGCTCACCCTCACCACACACATGGTGTAGCCTGATCTTATTACTTGTGCATAGCTCCCCATATATGATTGGCCTGATCCCCTTACTTGTTCTTGTGTATAGTCAATCATACATGATTTACCTGACCCCTTACCCGTACTTATGTATAGCCAATCATATATGGTAGAGGCTGAACTTATCCCAAGCCGATCACATAATAAACTAATATTTCAAGGCACATAATGGGTATTCATTCTTCCAGTTTATATTGATGAGCTATCTTTTACCTGTTCTTTTAAAGTTTATCATTTACATGTTTATCTATTCCTGACTGTTCTATTATTACTTCCATCTTATATTTTTATTACTTATTGTTTTATATTTTTTGTTAACTTAATGGAACTGCTGTTAGTTTATGTGCTTCGCTCCAATCTTGACTGAATAATATTTTTCAGAGGCTTAGAGGACTTTTGTCCTACCTTCTATGGACTGGGAGTAGATGGGGGTTATATCTAGGAGCCTCAGGAGGAGACAGTTCCAGGAGAGGAGACACTAGTAGTGACTTAGCTAATTTAGCATTTTTATATTGTACTTGATTTGTTCCCAGCTTCGAGACTCATGAGTTGTATTATTTTGAAACTTATATTGGTGTTGAGATGGCTATACTTTAGACTTATCATTGGTGATTTGATATGTATATTTCTAGACTTCTTTTGGATTCTTTTATATAATATCGTGCATTTATCATCGTCCTTATTGATTATTGTGAATGAGTATTGATATTGCCATTATATTCATCTTGTCCTCCTTATGGAGTTGAGATTATGATTGCCAGGTTATGATATTTTATTATGAGATGTTGATAGATAGTATTATTGACCTAAACAGTGTTCTACGCCGTTGTTACGGCGTAGGCTTGGCGTTGCCACATACTCATGTCCAATTATATTGATGCGAGTCGTGACAACGGGGTTCTGAAATATGAACTAAACGTCTGTGCCATATGACGGCAGCAGACGTGACGATAGCAACATGACTAAAACTCAAAGGTTGAGTTGATGGAAGATAAATAAACTCTAAGTGGTACAACTGTCACTTCCTATGAGAACGACCAATCATCTAGCCTGTACGAGGATCCTTCATAAAACATGTGAGAGAATCAAAAGAAATAATAAATCCACTTTCACAAAGTCTACTAACTGATATGAGATTTAAAGTAAGATGGAGAACATGTAAAATAAAATAAAGATTAAAAGTATCAAAAATAATGAAACCAGATTGAGTGATGACCAACTGAGGACCATCAAATGTATGTAAAGCAAAAAAGTGGGATAACAGAGGTGTAATAGTAGATAAAAGATTAATGTCAGAAGTCATATAATAAGAAGCACCAGAGTCTAATATCCAAGAAGTTGACGTACCACTAGAGGCATATACAGAGGAGCTAGCAAAGACATGCTAGCGCTGGAGCCGGAGCTGGAGTTAGAGCTCTAACTGAGTAAGACGGTGCTAAATATCTGTCGATGTCTGTGTACTATCAAAAATGTTAGCTTGAGGTACCAGAGAGAGAGTCGAGGAGGAACTCTTTGTCTTTATCTGCTTGAAGAATTGAATCTTTAAATGTGGATGAAGTAGAAAATAATTATCCACTGAGTGCCCAGCCTTCTAGCAATGAGAATAAATCAGACTAGACCGCTAACAAGTATAGCAGGTGGTAGCATAATGACCAGACTTTCTGCATTGAGTACATAGATGACGCTTTTTTTAATTTTTTTTAAAGCAAGATGACCGCCTGAACCATTCTTCTTTAGCAACAAGAATAGTTATAAATTGCTAAGAGAAAGAGAGGAATTTGGCATAAGATGTATTACTCTATTGAACTTTAAGTAGTGTGGACCTTAAATTTAGCTGCTATTGTGCTTTAGCAAGAAAAGAAGTGGCTAGTTGAGGCCGGATACACTGGCTCGGATGATAGCACGGTGCTTCGAAAGAGCAGAGATGGAAGAACAAAAAAAAAAAAAAAAAAAACTTTATAGCTCTGATACTATGAAAGAAATCAACAATATTGATTTTATTAATTGATGGTATAAAAAGCCATACAACTATAAATATATAGATGGAGAACGAATCCATATTCGTGTAGGAGTAGAAAAAGAAATATGTATCCATATAGAAAAAAAAAATCTAATCCTAAATTTAATTAATATGTAGTCCTAAATACAACTAATCTTAACAGTAATTGCCCTTTCTATGAAGAGTTATTGTGATAATTTGCCTATTTAATAGGGAATTACTAACATGTGTCACGTCCATGGCTTTAATAGATGGTTACCATTTTCAGGGGATTGCTCCCATATGTAAGTAGCTGCTGCAACATTAGACGGGAATGAGAGAGTCGGTTTAATCTTATTTCGAACAACGTCGGTTCTGACCATCCAAGCTGGTTGTTCTATCATTCTAGAGGTTTGCTCTTTATTTAGCAACTTCGTTGCTTTCAAGCAGTTTTGAATACTAGCTGTTCTGTTGTAATTTACTGGTGATTTTTTTTTTTTTTTTTCAAGGTTGGTCAACCTATAACTTCGATAGTACTAATTTTTGTAGATTTAGTTCCTTTCCAGGAGGATACGATGGAAATGAGGATAATTTATAACCGTTCTAAAAGTGTTTTAGATTTTTTTATTTATTTTAATGTTGTTGTAAAGCTTTAAGTTATTAAATTTCAATGTTGTTGTAACGTTTAGACTTTTTAATTTCAATATTGTTGGTGGTGGTGTTATTTTAAATTTTGATCTACTTATTTATGTTTTTTACGTCAATATTTTAATTTTAAAAAATTTGATGTTATTCTATTAATTTCTGTCAAGTTATTTAAATACCATTTTGTTAATCTAATAAACAAAAAAATTAATATTCATAACAAATATATTCAATATTAGATTCTATTGGAAGACCTCAACAAAAATATTTTAATGGTATAATTATTATGTTATTTATACTTATAAATTAAAAAATATGGTAAGTTAATTAAGTTTAGTGTTTAACATATGTAGGATATATTAGTAATTAAGTACAATTTGAAGGATAAAATTATCATGAATAATAGATTCTCAAATTTGATATTTTTTTTCTTTTTTTCTTAAATTTGAGGATCAAAGACCCTTGTCCCAAATTTTTTTGAGAAAATTCACTCAAATCTTGGTTGGAGATGGCCTTAGCATACCAAAAACCTGACCATAAAACAATTTAAAGAAGAATTTGCTAGGAATAAAATATATGGATCATGAAAAATATAAGAGTTTGCTGTGCCGGCAGCTAAACTTTGGCCAGTAAGAAACCCTATCCAACTAAATCAAAGTCGGTTTAGAAAAAATCTACAACGAAATCCAGACCCTTCCGTAATTATTTAATATTAATTAATATTATTTTATAATATTTATACTTAAAATTTTGTACTAACTTTATTCAAGGTAGGTCAACCGATGACTTCGATAGTACTAATTTTTGTAGATTTAGTTCCTTTCAAGAAGGATACGATGAAAATAGGAATGATTTACAACCGTTCTAAGAGTGTTTTAGTTTTTTTTTTTTTTTTTCTAATTTTAATGTTGTTTAAAGCTTTAAGTTATTAAATTTCAATGTTGTTGAAACGTTTGGACTTTTTAATTTCAATATTGTTGGTGGTGGTGTTATTTTAAATTTTGATCTACTTGTTTATGTTTTTTACGTCAATATTTTAATTTTAAAAAGTTTGATGTTATTCTATTAGTTTCTGTCAAATTATTTAAATGTCATTTTGTTAATCAAATGAATCTAATAAACAAAAAAATTAATATTAATAACAAATATATTCAATATTAGATTATATTGGAAGATCTCAACAAGAACATTTTAATGGTATAATTATTATGTTATTTATACTTATAAATTAAAAAATATGGTAAGTTAATTAAGTTTAGGGTTTAACATATGTAGGATATATTAGTAATTAAGTACAATTTGAAGGATAAAATTGTCATGAATAGTTGATCCCCAAATTTGAATTTTTTTCTTTTTTTCTTAAATTTGAGGATCAAAGACTTTGGCTAGTAAGAAACCCTATCCAACTAAATCAAAGTCGGTTTAGAAAAAATCTACAACGAAATTCAGACCCTTCCGTAATTAGGAAATGTGAACTTGAAAAGTGATATATGAGTTTCCTAATTTAGCTTCACCTGAACAAACTCACCTCTCTGAGAGTCTGTCTATATAAATTAAATCATTCAACAACAACAACAACAACAACAACAACAAAAAGTCGGTTGTAACAATGGACTACGACGAAGTCTCGAGCTGCTGCTCCTCCGCCACCCGGGGCGGCGGCCATCAACACCCTCTCCCTCTCGACGAGCGATTCAGCGACGTGTCGGAACCGATGCGGAAGAAGATGATCGAGGCGGCAGCGGACACGGTGCGACAATGCCTCTCGGACACGACGGAGAAGTTGGCCACGCGCATCATGTCGTCGTCGCCCTTGCCAGCTGGTCGATACGAGCTCGTCGCCCTCCTCGCACAGCAGGTCATAGAAGCGGAGAGGCTTGGGTTCGACGTGGAAGGATACAAGGGATTCTTCATGGACGTGCTGTCGAGGCTCCGCGAGTCTGATCACGTTCGCTTGTACCACGACCTCATCTACTACTGATCAATCCAAAATCCATTTTGTCATAAGATGTTCAGTTGCTGTGAGGTATTGTACGACACAGGTCGATGATCAAAAACTTGTTTTGCTCTTTTTGTTTAACATAACACATGCATAATAAAACGGTTCGATTGGTTCAGAACGTAACATTAGAGATTTCTTGTAATGTTTTGCGGATTGCTGTGAGATATCGTAACAACACAGGGTTAGTTGAATGATCAACGATTAATGGCTGTGAAGTTAATCGAGTTTTTTAGTGAAATAATTGTCATAGCTCCAGTCATTATTCTTGTCCAAGTGAAAATGCCGATAATGATCTAGTCTATTCCATCAAGGAAGAAGTGTCTTTTTGGATAGACATATCCATTTACAAGACATCCTCTAGTCATATCTTTTCACCCGAATTAAATTTAAAATAAATAAATTAATAAGTTATTAAGTAACTAAATTATAATGGGGGCCACATTGAGAAGTGTCCAATAATAATACTTTTGAAGATCCTGAGCCAGTGTAGGCCTGCTGCCAAAAGCAGACTTCATTGTCTACTTTGATCGCTTATCTAACTCAAGAATCTAAAACTATGTTTTACGGACCAAAATACGTGTATATATATATATATAAAGAATATATATATATATATATATATAAAGAAATTAAATAACGTGTGAGTTTAGAAAAAAAATTAAAAATCTATCATAAAATATATTCAAAATTTAAATTATATTTCAATTAACTACAAAATTTTATCTAATTAAACACATCTCCAAAATTTAAAAAATATATTTATAACAATTATATTTTAAATATATTCAAATCATATTTAAATATTCTAATATAATTTAAATTTATATCTGATTTTTTAATAATATCATAAAAAAAAATTGATACATGCAACACAATTCTTATGTACAAAGCATATAAATTTGCTATATTATATATATAATTTTGTTTGTGTGTGTGTATTCTAATTTATTTTGAAATATTTTATGTCCGGCACGACGTGTCCACGTTGATTTGTTGTTTCTACATCTGAAGTATGCATATTTCACTACAATTTTTTTAAAACATAAAAACTTTATAATTTCTGTACATCTCATATTGATGGGAACTGGATCAAACAACTTCAGTGGGAGGTTTTCCAGTTCTTGGCTTCCAATAGAATACTAATGAAATTGTTGAATGATTTATTGACAATAGTGTTGGGATCAGATCAAAGCCAAAAGTTTTGATACCAGATAATGGAACCGAAACGTTGATACCTTGCCCCAATACGGTGTCTGATGGTGACCGCATCAGAAATTTAGGCCAACCCACTTGAGATAACCAACCAATCTACAACGAATGTCAAGACAGATCAAACAGTATATATGTTGACGCCACCTGGACAAATTTTAAACTATATAACTCAGATAAAATTACAATATTGAATAAAAATATGTTGAACCCATTGCCCAAATGTTTAACCCCCTCACCAAACTCAAGAAGAGAGAGAGAGAGAGAGAGAGATTACAACTAAAATCACTCATCAAATCCCATAGCGATTTTCTTGATCCAAAACAGATCACCTCTTCCTGTTGTCTCGAACGGCAAGCCCTAAGAGCAAACTGCGGACTTTCTCTTAGATTTTCTATGGACAAGCATCCTCGAATGTCCTGTGTGCGCTCTTCCCATGCCTCCACCCTCAACACATATAAATAGGTTGAGAAATCGTATTTTAGGTCATAGGAAGCCCTTAAATAGTCCAACACAAATGCTAGCCGTCCGCACGAAACAAACAGTACTGATTAAAATCCAAAACTGATATCATTAACTAGTTAGCTGATTATCGGATCTACCTATCTTATTGCACTTTATTTCGTACTTGTATTAGCGAATTTGTCGTCTTGAAACTCTTTCAGGATTGTATTATGTCATATTCAGACTTATTTTATTCTGTACACTAATAGTCTAATTTTCTCTATGTGCTTCCTTATTTATATTTGTGGATGAAATTAGTTTACTATTTGTATTTATATTATAGACTATGGATCGTATCATACAGCTTAGGTGCGCTCCAACAGGTCCATTAAATTGGAATGCCCTTAGGAGTGTGCTTGTTAGCCATTGTCATATGTGGCTTGGTTTCGTACTTTTGGAACTGGGGCATGATAAGCCTCGACCGAGCCGAACTCGACTAGAGTTCGGTTTGGACCCTGCCAAAAGTGCTGACTCAAAATATTTGAATTCTGACTGGGAAGCAGAACCCCCGAGTGCGAGGCCCTAGAGATGTCGTAGGCGGTTCATAGAAATCTTCTAGTATAATGCCGTATTTGGCTCATCATAATTTTTTTTATTGCATATGTATATGTTTGATCTTACTTTTCTGCAAATGCATGTTAGACGAACAAAGCAAAGTGTGATATATTTGATACACATTAGGACAATGCTAAGTCTAAGTATCAATATTATAGAGATTGCATGATTATTAGTGATATTATATTATTAAACTTAATCGATTAGCCATATTCAAAAACTCAACTTAATGGGCTAACATCAACTGGAGCAATCCCCTTGTTGCCCATCTTCATACGTCCAAACCTACCACCTCGGTATGACGTGAAGATCCTCCTCTACGAAGTGGCATGATACGATGCTCCCGTATCCATAACCCAATCGTCGTCATAACACTTGCCACAAGCTTCCACAGTGTCGATTGTTGTGATGATGATATCTCCTTTTCTTCCTGATCATCCTTTTCTTTGGCTTTCTCAGCTTTGAGCTTCATCCATTTCTTCTTAATATGACCCCTTTCGCCACAGGCCTCCTTGCGGTCCATAGTCGTAAGATCCCAAGAACTTTTTTATGTCCTCGCCTGTGACTTAAGTCTTCACTTCCCGTAGGAAGCAACCAAAGCAGACTCCTGCGATAATTTAACATACTTTTGTCGGACCTCCTCGTTTAACAAACTACTTTTGACTACCTCTATCATGACAACTCTACCAGGCGTGGAGTTGCTCACCGATACCATCAGCGTCTCTCATCTTTTCGGTAGAGAACTCAAAAGCAGAAGCGCCTAGAGCTCATCATCAATCACTATCTTTATCGTAGATAGCTGATTGATGATACCCTGAACCTCGTTCAGATGTTGTGCCACTAGGGCATCTTTCGTGTACTTCGAATTAACGAGTTGGAGAATAAGAAATGCCTTGTTTCCAGCTGTCTACCTTTCGTACGGCGAATGTAGCTTCTCCCACAAATGCTTTTGTTGAACTCTCCATAGACACGAGATAAAAAACCGAATCGTACAACCATTGGCAAATTTATCCAACGACCTTCTGATCGAGTTATTTTCAGTCATCAACAACTTTGTACGATGGCTTTGCGATGTCGTCCTCCTACGGACCATGCAAGTCCTTGCACCAGAGTAGATACTCCATTGGCAAATTTATCCAACGACCTTCTAAATCGTCCGCTTCCCCCAGTGAGGGTGATCATACATGTGTTTATCTGCTCCGTAGACATTGTTGTACTTCCCCCTGGTAAACCCGAGAGCTTTGATACCCGATGTTGGGATCGGACCAAAGCCAAAATCTTTGATACCAAATATTAGGACTGGAACGCCGATAACGTACTTTGATACTGTGTCTGAAACTGACTCAAAGTATACGGATGGTGCCCCGGTAGCATAACATCTAACCGAGATTCAGGATATTATCAATCAAATATCAATCAGCTGTCTGCGATGAAGATGGTGATTGATGATGAGTTTCAGGCCCTTTTGCTTTCGAGTGCTCAACCGGAAAGCTCGGAGATATTGGTGGTGTCAGTGAGCTACTCCGTCCCTTGTGGAGTTGTCACGATGGAGGAAGTCAAAATCAGCTTGTTGAACAAAGAGATCCGGTATAAGCAAGTGCAATCGTCGCAGGAGTCCTCTCTGGTGGCTTCACGGAAAGGGAAGACCCAAGTCACAGGCCAGGAGAGGGAGGAGTTCTCGGGATCTTGCGACTATTGACCACAAGGATGACTGCTATAACTGTGATGAAAGGGGTCATATCAAGAGGAACTGCATGAAGCTCAAAGCTGAGAAGGCCAAAGGCAAGGATGATCAGGAGGATCTCACGGCTATGGGAGATCTCATCATCGCAGCAACCGACGAAGAGGAACCTTGTGGCATGTGTCATGATGGCCATTGGGTCATGGACACGAGGGCGTCGTATCACGCCACTCCATATATGAGGATCTTCACGTCATACCACGACGACATGTTTGGATATGTGAAGATGGGCAACAAGGGGACGGCTGCAGTTGTAGGCATCGGTGATGTGTACTTAACAAACGAGCTTGGTGAGAAGTTTGTTCTCAAGGATGTGCGATATATATCGAGTTTGCGCTATAACATAGTTTCGGTAGGGAGGCTGGCGGATGATGGTTGTCGCAGTTTGTTTGGGGACAAAGATTGGATGCTTATGAAGGGTTCTTGACAGCTGGCTCGAGGAGATTTATGTTATGGCGTGTACAGGCTCAAGCCGTCGAGTTGTACAGACAGGCCACAGACATCGGATGGAGGCTCTGGGGATATTCGACAGGAGTTGGATCATCGAGAACTTGCTGAGGAGGGGCTTCGAGATGCTTTGAGGATTACAGAGGATTCGGTTCGTCGAGACAAAGCGACGAATGGTGATGATCCAAAAATTGAGTTTCAGTATGTCGGTCCCATGACAGCTGGTCGATCTCCAGGTAGTGGTTGCTTCACGGATCCGATTTTTGCGATTGGTGGTTTGCCATAGCTTCATGGAACGATATTGGTTTCAGCAGTTCGAGGCTAGGGAGGAGATCAAGATTTGCAGCAAACTCAATCTGAGGCAGGAGCGTCACCATTCATACAGTTTCGGGGAAGCTGTAGGTCATCGACGGCATGTAGAGTGCGTGATGTTCTGCTCGAGGACGCATGTGTATGGGGGAGCTTCAGGTTCGGACACGAAGGTGGACAGATTCAGGAGTTCGAATATCGGAAGAATCGTACCGTCCGCTTGGTTGCGCCAGCCAAGGGTGAAGAAGCTCGTCGGAACGTTAACACGTTCCAGTGGAAGATGGAAGTCGGGGACATGCAGCCAAGACTCTCGGTGAGGCTGATCATCAGGGACTTCGGTCTTGACCGTGTTATCGATATCGACAGGATCCCAGTAGTGCACAGAAGATAAATACAATCACTATCAGAATAATCAAGATGAAATAATAATTAACAAGTCTCAATAAAAGTCTCGGGAAATAACCCGATAATGAGTTTGATATAGTAGTTCAATAAACAGGAATAAGTGTCTAACAACAGAAATGACTAGGTATATATAAAGCAGATAATCAGGAGAAATTCTTTGGCATCACCTCGTCCTCTAGTGCTGGTACTGCTCCAATGTCTGCTCATGTCCCGTATACCTCAGGGTAGATCTCCTCTGCTAAACCTGGGGACAATCCGGATTCCAGGTCCTCGGGGGACATAGCAAGGTACAAGAATAACTCAAGCCAAATAAATGCAGTATATATAAAATGTATCAATAGGGCAAAGTAAGTAACCAGCTAAGTGATATGCAAAATGAGAGCATCACTAGAACTCAGGCTGAGACTACTACAAGCTCTGTGTCGGGGAGCCGGTAGCAGTTATATCATGCAGTGGCCTAGCTTTGTGTGTCTACGGCACCGTCATAATATATAAAATCAGCCTGTACCTTGTGTGTCTCTCTCCACCCAAAGTAATCACACATCTCAT
Organism: Iris macrosiphon; assembly: GCA_036927795.1. Classification (NCBI taxonomy): domain Eukaryota; kingdom Viridiplantae; phylum Streptophyta; class Magnoliopsida; order Asparagales; family Iridaceae; genus Iris; species Iris macrosiphon. Next base: position 145,817,860 of record JAYESA010000005.1, on the reverse strand, counting down.
GTCCACGATGTCTCATGTCCATAACACGCAAGATCATGACCTCTAACTGATGCAACGAGTCATAATGATAGCTAAGCATATGTAATATCTATATCACGAATCTTGTAACCTATTCAGAATTACCATGAATATCTCAGAAAGATTCTGTCTCATGAACAGTGTTAATTGTCCTATGGTATGACGTACTTGATAATGCAAGCACGAAAATGTATAGGGTCGCGATATCAATCTCTATGTGACGTTACACAACTCCGCGTACGGCGTTGACACCCGAATCTTATTCGGATGCTAAGCAATGTCACACGGTCCTAGGTTGAACAGATACATCATATAAATAAATCAAGAAAATATTATGTAGCAAGTACTGCAATATTCGTAAGGTACACTTGCCTGGAGTTTGAATTCCAACAGTTGCTCCAGTTATAGCAAGATCTTCAAGTACTCCTCCGGATGCTGAAATAAACACTACCATCATTCTTAGAAGATATAAAATAGCTAGGATTGCCTGTCCATAAGTCCAATTTGGACACTGGGACGAAATTAACAGTTTATGGTCAAAGCGGGATCCACATGTGGCCCACTTCGCACCGAAAAACGTGTCAGAGACAAAGTCCTCCAAATTCGCCAAACTTAGTGTCTACAAGTCCAGAACGACAAGGGTAAAATTGACCAAATCAACTTTCGCAAAATCCCACACATCCGTATTGACGGTGCGAACCTTTCGGTGAAATTTGCACACGACCAAGTCGTCTCGTTTAGCGGGACGCACCCAGTTCGGGAGAATCAGGTTTAATTAACCAAGTTTTTGGTCAATTTTATCCGCGAATAAAATACAATCTACAACACATTAAATTAAACTAATACAGGGTTTTAAAACTTGGTTATATTATCTAAATTATTGTTCAAGCAAATTTCAGAATTAGTTAACAGGTTGTACGCAAAACGGTCGTGAACTTGTGAGTTCGGGATAATTTCTGAATTTTAGAAATATGGGTAAATTTTTCTATTTTTGTGTCGCAATTTGCGACCGACACAGGACGCGATACCCCGAACTGATTGTACGAAGTTTCGAGAGGGTCACGTAAGGAACGTGTCACAGCAAACGGTTCAGAAAATGACGCGACGAGGAGAGAGAAATGCTCACCGGAACAGGACGTCGGAAAAGACCGTATTTCGCGTACGCGGGGTGGCGCGACGGTACTCGACCGATGGTGACACTGTGCTGCTGGTGGTCGATGCTGGCGACGGCAGAGGTCGTCAGCAGGTCGTCGTGGTCACAACGAGGGTCACCTGGGTCGAGGTCGGCCGGGTTGTCGTGGAGTCTTCGGAGGGAAGCTCTGGGCCGCTGGAGGTTGCCGCCGGTGCTGGGGTCGGCAGTAGAGAGGTGGTGGTGCTGGGGTGGCCGGGGCTGTCGAGGTCGGTGGCGGCCGGAGTGGCGGTGGAGGATGATGGGGAAGACTGAAAATGACTGGATCGGAAGGCCGTTGGATTCATCCTTCAATGGCTGGACGATTTGGTATTTCACCACGTGTCCATAGAGAGTTCTGCAAAAGCATTATAGGAGAAGCTGCATTCGTTGTACGAAAGAAAGATGGCTGGCAACAAGGTGTTTCTGATTTGCCAACTTGTCAACTCGAAGTACACGGAGGGTGCCCCAATGGCACAATATCTGAACGAGATTCAGGATATTATCAATCAAATATCAATCAGCTATCTGCGATGAAGTTGGTGATTGATGATGAGTTTCAAGCCCTTTTGCTTTCGAGTTATCAACCGAAAAGCTGGGAGACATTGGTGGTGTCAGTGAGCTACTCCGTCCCTAGTGGAGTTGTCACGATGGAGGCAGTCAAAAGCAGCTTGTTGAACGAGGAGATCCGGCATAAGCAAGTTCAATCGTCACAGGAGTCTGCTCTGGTGGCTTCGTACTGGAAGGGAAGACCCAAGTCACAGGCCAGGACAGGGAGGAGTTCTCGGGATCTTGCGACTATTGACCACAAGGATGACTGCTATAACTGTAACGAAAGGGGTCATATCAAGAGAAACTGCATGAAGCTCAAAGCTGAGAAGGCCAAAGGCAAGAATGATTAGGAGGATCTCAAGGCTATGGGAGATCTCATCATCTCAGCAACCGACAAAGAGGAACCTTGTGGCATGTATCATGATGGCCATTGGGTCATGGACACGAGGGCATCGTATCATGCCACTCCATATAGGAGGATCTTTACGTCATACCACGACGACATGTTTGGACGTGTGAAGATGGGCAACAAGGGGGCGGCTGCAGTTGTAGGCATCGATGATGTGTACTTGACAACCGAGCTTGGTGAGAAGCTTGTTCTCAAGGATATGCGATATGTACCGAGTTTGCGCTATAACATAGTTTCGGTAGGGAGGCTAGCGGATGATAGTTGTCGCAGTTTGTTTGGGAACAAAGATTGGATGCTTATGAAGGGTTCCCAGCAGCTGGCTCGAGGAGATTTATGTTATGGTATGTACATGCTCAAGCCGCCGAGTTGTACAGGAAGGCCATAGACATCAGATGGAGGCTCGAGGGATATTCGACAGGAGTTGGATCGTCAAGAACTTGCTGAGGAGGGGCTTCGAGATACTTTGAGGATTACGACGGATTCGGTTCGTCGAGACAAAACGACGAATGGTGATGAGCCAAAAATTGAGGGTCAGTATGTCGATCCCATGATAGTTGGTCGATCTCCAGGTAGTGGTTGCTTCACGGATTCCATTTTGGCGATTGGTGGTTTGCCAAAGCTTTATGGTACGATATTGGTTTCAGCAGTTCGAGGCTAGGGAGAAGATCAAGATTTACAGCAAACTCAATCTGAGGCGGGAGCGTCACCATTCACACAGTTTCGGAGAAGCTGTGGGTCATCGACGGCATGCACAGTGCATGATGTTCTGCTCGAGGATGCATGTGTATGGGGGAGCTTCAGGTTTGGACAAGAAGGTGGACAGATTCAGGAGTTCAAATATCGGAAGCATCGCACCGTCCGCTTGGTTGCGCCTGCCAAGGGTGAAGAAGCTCGTCGGAACGTTAACACGTTTCGGTGGAAGATGGAAGTCGGGGACATGCAACCAAGACTCTCGGTGAGGCTGATCATCAGGGACTTCGGTCTTAACCGTGTTATCGATATCGACAGGATCCCAGTAGTGCAGGAAGTGTTACGCATTGTAGAAGCATGAAAAATATGATGGATAGCTATACGCAGCATGTTGATGCAGGGCAGCATAAACAAAGGACCTCAGAGCCATCAAACGTGCAACAGAGTTTTTTCGCTGAGCACAGCATAAAAATATAGGTTCAAGGACCATCCGCGTAATTCAGTATGTCCAGGCTGCTAAGGCGTAAACAGGGTGCTTCATCGCCTTTATGGCGTAAAACTAATCCGCTTTCAATGCAACATTGATGTGTACGAGGAACGCTTCGTGTTCTTCGAAATGAACCTGTCAGATCATACATTGAACCTGACATCTGGACTCCTGACAAAGTGTACTGCACGACAACCCAAGCGACGACTATAATGATGGCGTGACACTGCAACCCAGGCTGTCATTTACTGCCATTTCCTTTGCGTAAACCACTTTTACACATATGAAGGAATATGCTGCCTTATTTTACACAGGCATATGCGAGCTGTTTACGCTCCGCAGAAGACAAAAAGCCTGCCACGTCAAAAGCTGCACTTCGTACAGGGCTCGAGGCACTTCTCTGCATTTAATGCGCAGAGCGGTGACAGTTTCTCGAGGCACATCTCTGCACTTAAAGCGCCGAATACTGACAGATGCCCAAGGCATGTCTCTACACTTGATGCACAGAAGGGTGGCAGGCCTTCAAAATACGCCTTCTCATTTAATGAGCAGGATAAATGGCGGATCTCCGCATTTAATGCAGGAGATTTGATTAAATATCACCGAACCGTCGTTTAGTGACATCCCCTTTGCATAAACTACTCTTACGCATATAAGGAAATACGCTGCCCAGTTTTACACAGGCAGACGTAAGCTTCTTACGCTCCGCAGAAGGCAAACAGACCACCACATCAGCAGTTACTCTTCGTACAGAATTCGAGGCGCGTATCTGCATTTAATGCGCAGAATGATGGCAAATCTTAAAGACAAGCCTCTGCATTTAATGCGCAGGATGGGGGCAGATCTCTGCATTTAATGCAAGAGATTTGATTATATCTCCAATAGCCGTAATTCTAACTAAAACGTCCACATCATCTCGGCTTCTACGCCCACTCGGCTCCTATGCCTACTCGGCTTCTATGCCCACTCGGCCTCTATGACCGTTCGGCTTCTACGCCTGCTCGGCTTCTATGCCCACTCGACCTCTATGACCGCTCGGCTTCTACACCTACTCGGCTTCTATGCCTACTCGGCTTCTATGCCTACTTTGCTTCTATGCCATGGTGACAGTTACTGGCTTCTACGCCAACCTCTTCTACACAAGGGATAACTACCTACGTGGCTTCTACATCGTGATCTTTGCAGCAGATATACGCGTTTGTCCCTTAGTTGGACACGCGTCACATGCTCACTCAAAAGGTCATCTATACGCAGGCATTGGTTATTTTAAACCATCGTATAAAAGGGTGATGTACTTTTCACTACTCGGTTTCTACACCGACTGAGTGGTCACTGTCACTAAAACTCTATAAATAGAGACCTCTATCAACAGAGGAAGAGGTCGAAGAAATTGAAGGTCAAAAAGGTCGAAGAAATTGAAGATCAATAGAGTCGAAGAAATTAAAGGTCAAACAGAGGAAAGAAATTGGAGGTCAAGAGAGAGAGGAGAATCCAGAGCTCAGGCAAAGAGAAGGGATCGACGACTTTGGCATCAAGCATCCACCCTCTTTAGCAACCTTCGAAGCTGCTTTCTGCCTTCCACGGCACTTCTTCAACATCGTATGGTCCAAAGGCAAAAGTGATCGACCGTAGATCAGACACCTATAACAATATTTACCCAGATTAAATAAATTGTACTTAGTCATCCTCGTATAGGATTAAATTGTACAATCTTGTTTGTAAACATAAAGAAGGGCGGGTTTTCGTATAAGACCTCATTTTCCACATATTATCTTTTCTGTTTATTATCCGAAACAAGATGGCGACTCTGCTGGGGACATCTTTCTCTTCTGATGAGGAAGCTATTGCTCAACACGATGTGGTATCCGTGGGATCCGTGAAGATGACACTGGTCGTCCAATTCGACCAGTCTGCCTACGAAGACATGCTTCGAACCGGGGGTAGCTCTCACTCTCTCTCTGTCCAAGACAACAGGAAGCTGCGTAAGGTCTGGATGCCCAAGACATCCTCTACTATTTCTGTCGACTCTCCGACTTCTCCGATTTCTCTGACCAACGAGGTTGTAGCTTTGCTCCCTCCGCGCCTTGCGCGTAAAATTCAGTCGCCTGTCTCTGGCAGGGCAGACAAAACTTCTGGCAAGGCCTCAGCGCCAATCCAGAAGTATACTCCGTGCTCTGCGCGTAAAATTCAGTCTCCCGTCCCTGACGGAAAAGACGAAACTTCGGACAATGCCTCAGCGCTAGTCCAGAAGCCTATACCACGCTCTGCGCGTAGAAAACAGTCTCCCGTCCCTGGCGGAACAGACAAACTTTCTGACAATGCCTTAGCGCCAAGTCAGAAGTTCCAAACGCGCTCAACGCGTAAAAATGCATCTGCCTTCCGCAGAAAAGCAAATGATCCCTGCAATCTACGCAAGGGAAAGCAAGCGGCGGACTACCCAACTTCTCGGCCTTTACGCCAGCAAGGAAACAATCTCCCCACCCTCCGGATTACGCGAGAAGCTGACGGCCGACTGAGGACATCCTCAGCTTTACGCCAACCAGAGCAAAGCTACGAATTACGCCAGGAGAAGCCCCTCAGTGTAAAAAAATCTCAATTTGCGGAAAGACACCCTCCTCGGGGATTATCCGCCACCCAGATGGCCAACCTGTTGTATACAGGTGGCACAGGGAAAACTATGGTTCCCAACATCCACACGCCCACTGATGTGAACAGAAAGAACACGCCATCTTCTTCTTCTTCTGTAAAGACTCCCGACCTGCGTGAATATCTGATCTAGAAACACGAAGACAAGGGTCAGGAACAGGCTTCAGTTCCCCTAACGGTCAAACGCGAGAAGATCTTGTGGGAAGATGCATCAACATCTAATGTCGTCATGACAGGTGGACCACGTGAAGATTCCATCTTCATTATTCCTCCAACTCGCGACGACCAGCATCCAATAGTCTTCGGTCGCATGCGGAGCAGCCCGATCATGCAGGAAGAATTTTGTGAGTCAAAAACTGGCAGAATACAAATCCACAGATATAGCCCGCAGACGTTAAAAATTATACAAGGCATGGGTTATGATTTGAAGCTGAAACAAGGCCTCAACTATGGAAAGGGCAGACGAACACCGTTGCATGGTAACTCTTACCGTCAACAAGCTCGTTTTCGGTTGGGGTATACTGCATCTCTTGCGAAACCCAAATCTTCAAAGTCTAGTCCTGTACAACCAGAGGCAGGTCCTGCTAAATCAGCTTCTGTGGACAGATGCCACGGCATGTCTGGGGGTAGCCTACCTCGACAAAACAGGGCAGCATCCAAAGCTGGGGGTAGAATTCCCTCAAGATCCGAAGATGATGCAACGACGACGATCTTCCCGGAAGACCATAAAATTCAGGCATCAGGAGCCCGAAGACCAAAAGGGACTTTCTCCTTCAATGAAGACGACATCATTGAAATCTTCAATATGTTGATGAAGGAACGCAAGCTTCAGCTACCCAACATCAGACATCCTGAGAGGGCTGGCAAAGTTGATGACCCAGATTATTGTCTCTTTCATCGGTACACTCATCACCCCATAAGGGCGTGCTATGTGCTAAAAAAGAGAATTCAGGAGTTGATCGAGGCCAAGGTCATCACTTTGCATCTGTAAACAAAGGGACGATCCTTACTAATTGGATTTTCATTCTTTTTTACGTGACAATTCACTCTCTACAAGAATGTACCTGAGGAAGAGTCCCTAAAAGCCTCTCCAATGGATTCTTCAGGACTATCCTCACTCAAGAAAATTACTCCACAGTGAATTGTCCAGACATAAGTTTATGTTCATCATCCAAGCATTTCATTTCTTTACCCAGAAGTTTGTCATGTTCATATTACCTCTGAGCAAACTCTCTGAGTTTCTGGCTATCGATTATCACGTCCATATTACCTCTGATATCGGTTGTCGTCTCAACTTAACGCCCGTACTTAACTCTAAGTACGCCAGTGGTGTTAGGTCCACAAAAACTGCCATGTCCATATTACCTCTGAGCAGATATGCACCTCCGTCCCCGGTGGAATTGCATCCCAAAAGTTTGTCATGTTCATATTACCTCTGAGCAAACTCTCCAAGTTTCTGGCTATCGATTATCACGTCCATATTACCTCTAATATCGGTTGTCGTCTCAACTTAACGCCCGTACTTAACTCTAAGTACACCAGTGGTGTTAGGTCCACAAAGACTGCCATGTCCATATTACCTCTGGGCAGATATGCACCTCCGTCCCCGGTGGAATTGCATCCCAGAAGTTTGTCATATTCATATTACCTCTGATCAAACTCTCCGAGTTTTTGGCTATCGATTATCACGTCCATATTACGTCTGATATCGGTTGTCGTCTCAACTTAACGCCCGTACTTAACTCTAAGTACGCCAGTGGTGTTAGGTCCACAAAGACTGCCATGTCCATATTACCTTTGAGCAGATATGCACCTCCATCCCCGATGGAATTGCATCCCAGAAATTTGTCATGTTCATATTACATCTGAGCAAACTCTCCGAGTTTTTGGCTATCGATTATCACGTCCATACTACCTCTGATAGTGTCTTGTGTACAAATTTTAGCTAAAAAGCATATTTCTATCATGTCCATATAACCTCTGAATAGATGTATCCTGCTAAAACTTATCGAGAGTATATCACGTCCATATTACCTCTGATATCACTTTCACCCAAACCTGTCATTTACACTCCGAAATGATGGGTCCACAAAGTCAGATGAAAGCCTCTTTATTATTCCCAAGAAAGAGCGAAAGTACATTGAAAAGCAAAAGCAAAAGTACATCTTTGAGAGGGAGCGGTCAGGTCGCGAAGCTGCTGCGCCAGTGCGGCCATCCTCTCAGTCCTGGAATCCAGGACATCAACGCGAGCCCGCTTCAGTCGTGCCTCATCATTGCTCATGAGGAACAATTCGGCTCTAGCCCGAAGAAAACCAGCACGAGCAACTCCTGCACGCGCCAAGTTCTGTTGTGCTACGCCCAATCGGCCATCCGCCACAACTAGAGCTTCCGACGACTGAGAAGCCCACTCCTTTGCCTGAGCGAGTTTGGTTTCCAGCTTGCGGACCCTCGCTACATTCCCTTCATGCTCGACCTGACACTTCATTTGAAGAGCAATGGCCTCCTCCAGGACGGTTTTCCTTCATCCATCTCCTGCTGATGTGTCTGGATGGATTCATTTATGCCTGCCATCTGTTCGGCAAGCCGTGCAGTCATGGAGTCGTATCTAGCCTGGACCAGATCTTCAATATTGTCTCGAGCTAGCTGCAAGTATTCGTTAATGGGTTTCTCCAAACCATTAACTATCTCCTCCAGCGTTTTAGCTAGCCCAGTGTCGTCAAATTCTCGGATCGGCACTATCACGGACTGGGAGGACCTCTTCAGCGACGCAAAGCTCAGATTCTTCGCCAACACCCTTGATATTAACATTTTCAAAGTGGTGTAGAAGATGCCGGTGTACTGCTCGATCAGCACAGCTAGATCCGAATGGACGCCTGGAGTGGCCTCGATATTGGCGAGTCCCCCTCCAAGAACAACCATAGACGATGTTGCCACGGCCGTTGCCTCAACAGGTGGTGCGACGAAAGAAGAAGCGCCAACACCGGACGAAGATACCATCATACTCAAAGGAGGCATTATCGCAATGACAGGCTCGTCCTCCTCTTGAGATATTGGAATCTCGTCGACAGGCGAGCCGGCACCCGAAGATATTTCCTCTTCAAAATCAGCCACCTCCGTGTCGCCGCCAGGACCTGACACAGAGCCGAAGGGCGCATCTACACTGCCCTCCCCGAAGAGGTCTTCCCCTAAAAGAGGACGAAAGGAAGTTAGTATCGAAATGATGCTAACTTTTCTAAAAAGAGGCGTGAAGACGACATTTACCCATGGCCGACGACATATATGTCGTATCTGCGGCCTGTACAGCTAAATCATTTCTTAACGATGCTAAGCAAGCTGTCATACCTGGAGAAAGGGGTATGCTAACTGACGCTGGCAAATAGTCTTCCAGGTCCTCGTCAAACTCCAACCGAGGCTCATCGGCTGGAATCTTGCCAGGTGCACCTACAGACACGACAGGAGTCTCTCCCGATGCTGATCCGGATAAAGATATCCTCATTCAGCTCGGCCCCAAAGGCGACCTCGTTCCACTACCTGAAGCAGTAGAGGCGACGGCGGCCTCCAGCTGAGATTCTCCGGCACCACCAGCCAGAACTGTAGAGGTTCCCTCTCTAAAAGGCGAGGAACCTCCAATCAAAGAATCATCCCCAACATAGGGAGATGTAGGCTCACTTCCAGGAGCCTCAATACCAGGAATCCGGAGAGGACGATTAACCGTCTTCTTCTTCCTCTTGCGAGGGAAAGTCTCCTTCGGAGTAGGAGCCCTTCGCTTCCCGAAGATTACCAAAGGCCCTGCAGGCAGAGGTACTTCACCCCTCGATACCGCCAACAGAGGCTCATCTGGAGTGACGGACTCCTCACCCTCGTCAGAAGAAACCGAGGGGACTTCGACTCTTCCCCCAGACTTGGAAGAGGGCACCCTAAAACTTCCATGCATATCAAAATCGCGATGGAAGGTGTTCATTGCCACATAGAACTAGGCATACGAGTGCAGGATGCGCAGCTCCGTGGAGAGTGTAATGACCGGCACAGTAAAAATTGCTCCAGTGCAACCCATGAGGAAGTATCGCCAGCCTCTCGTTCCATCAATGAGTCCACCCCTGGACCGGAAGCTGGTGACGGCGTTGCCCACGTACAACTGATCATACCCAAACTGCCTGGTAAACCGACTAGGCAGGTAGGGCTCCAATAAGCAATGGTCTTCACTCCTGAACAGTAAATGGGAAGGTCTAATGCAGACCAACCAATTAAAAGCTTCAGGAGAAAGATTGGTCTTCTCTCTACCAGAATTCTCACGCCTAATCCCCGATTGATTGCGATATACGGAGGGGACAGTGCAGAAGAGCTTCCAGCTGTGACTGAAGCCCAGCACCCGCCGACAGTCTAGGACCGTGGTCACATTCCAGGAAGATTTCTGGTAGTTCAATAAGAAACTAGCCCCCGAACTACTACCGGAGCCGGGAGACATAACCCTGGGTTATGAAGAATTAACCATCCCATCAGATATAGGTATGGTAATTCTACCCTAGGAAAGCTATCGCGCCGAGTCTCATCAGCGAGCAGCCCGTCAGTCATGGCCCTCAGGCCAGCTTGAATGCGGCACACCATGGCAGAAAGCAAGCCCAGTCTTGTCCCGAACACCAGACGCACTGCAGGCCATAGCGTGTTACGGTGAATGCGGTCCGCAGATGCGATGTCAGGTACCACCAGTCGGCACAGCCATATGGAGAGGAAGCCAGCCAGTTGACCTTCCCTGGACAGAGGCCTGCGGCAGCGCCTCAAATAACTATAGGCCTTAGTGCCTACAGGATACTGTCCTACCCCTTCGTCGAGGATGAAGTCCGGAGCCCCAGCGTCTACCATGAGATCGTCGACTACCTGAGCATTAAGCATGCTCAGAGGATTCACAGGCAGGTCCTTGCCCTCCAATACCTTCTCCGGTTTAGCTGTCCTGGACCGGTGAAAGAAGAGGTAGAACGTCCATTTATTGATGTGAGCCAAATCTGAGGGCTCACCATAAAAAGCGGTACAAGCGAGGTAGTAGCACATCAGCTCCTGGTACACCTCCACTACCCGAGGGTCTGAATCCCCCAGCTCCCGGTTCGTGGGAACATACTCTTCATATGGAGTATCCTCCATCGGCAGCCTCGAGATCTCTGCCATCTCATGGAGGGCCAATCCTAACTCCCCCAGTGGAGTGGCGAAAGTCCCGGTGAGCAAAATATATTGCTCCATCAGTGCCATAAATAGGTTGGGGTTAGGAGGTAACCTAACGCTGGTGGCACTCACAACTGCAAACAAACCAATGCTCTCCAACTCGGTCTGAAAATGCTTCAGGGCCCAATCAACTAAGCGAGCCCATCGAAGGTTCGTAGGGGTGATCCACCCACCGCACCGAGGGTTCACCTTGGGGTATACTCTCCCGTGCCCCATAAAATCATTGCAGAAAGTCGATAACTGGACCGGCTGAATCACTAAGCTATCTTTACTTGGGACACTGCCCGGGTGTCACGTCCCAGTCCCAAAAACCAAGGGACTAGACACGTAGCAATTGCCAGCAGCACGCACCAATGGACTACCCAATTTAATGGATCAATCGGGACATACTTAAGCTGTAATATAGGTCTACAACAACAAGTCAAACTAATCTCATCCACACACAAATAATAAGAACAACAGCAAATAAGGAAAGTACATCAATGTCCAGTCTCAGCAAAGTATGTCGGGGAACAACCCGATAAAAGTCTAAAACACTGGTTCATCAGACCAGAACAAAGGAGTCCAAAATAAAGTATCTGATGAGTACAAATAACATAAACTCAAGAAAAGTCTTCAGCCATCACCTCTGCTTCTAAGTTTGGTTCAGCTTCAGCAACAGCTTCTGGTACAGCTTCAGCTCCTGTCCCGTAAACCTCGGGGTAATGCTCTTCTGCTAAACCTGGGGACATCATCCGGATCCAGGTCCTCAGGGGACATAGCAAGGTACAAATAATACAAGCCAAAATAATGCAGTAGAATAGTAAATGAAATAAGCAGGATAACTACATAACCATCTATGTGAAAATGCAACTGAGAGCATCACTAGTACTCAGGCTGAGACTGCTACAAGCTCTGTGTCGGGGAGCCGGTAGCAGTAATAACAAGTAATGGGTCTAGCTCTGCTCGAGAGTCTACAACCTCACAATAGTAGTAGATATATATAGAACAGCCTGTAGCCTGTGTGTCTCTCCCCACCCAATGTAACCACACGTCTCATGTCCATAACGTCTCATGTCCATGTCACGTGAGATCAGAGCTAATGCAACAAGTCATAATCTAAGAATATAATGTATATGTCCATCCTGTATCCTACACAGAATCACCTTGAATATCTCAGGAAGATTCTGTCATATGTATGGTGTCAAGTGTCCTAGGTTATAATGTACTTGATACAACAAGTACGAGAATGTAAAGGGTCCCGAATGTCCATCTCTAAATGACGTACCCAACTCCGCGTACGGGGTTGGCACCCGACTATTAATCGGACGCTAAGTAGGTCATACGGTCCTAGGTTTAAGCATAATCAACAATATAAATAAGTAAGGAAATAAATATCAAAACTACATAATTTGGCAAGGTACACTTGCCTGAGATTGGAATACCAGTAGCGGTCCCTGTATCCGTGGATTCCGTAAATACTTCTCCAAAAGCTGAAATGAACATTACCAACAGTCTCAGAACATATGAAATAGCTAGAAACGCCTGTTCTTAAGTCCAGTTTGGACACAAGGGCAAAAACGACATTTTTAATTCAAAGCGGGGTCCAAATGTGGGCCGCTTTGCACAGAAAAACGCGTCAGGGTCAAAGGTCTCCAAATCAGTTCAACTTAGTGTCAACAGGTCTGGAACGATGATACGAACCCAACGGAACTTCCAGAATTGGATTCCGATGAGCCGTTCTCAAAATCGCCCATCAAGTGGAGCCTGTGGGGCCCACGACACGCGATTTTTCCAACCTTCTCAGAATCGAACCAAACTTGTCTCACAGGACCAGCGTATTGCTACGAGTCTGATGGCGCAAGTTTCGTCTCGATCCAACGTGTATACACTAAGTTATAGCGAAATACAGAAAAGTCGGATACGGGGCGCTGTCCGCGGATACGCACTGATTCTGGTGTGCACGCACATCCGAATCAGCTTCTGCGAAATCCTACACGTCCGTATCAACGACGCGCACGTATCGGTGAAGACCGCATGTGACCAAGTCGTCCCGTTTGGCGGGGCGTACTCGGTTCCGGGGTTAAACAGGGCATTGGTTTTCCTGTTTTTGGATCGCGGTTCGCGATCACTACAGGTCGCGATGCACCGAACGGTTTGCACGGGCACCGAGGGGGTCATACAGGCTACGCGATGCAACAGACGAAATCAAAAACAGAGCCACGAGTAGTAAGTTGTGGGTACCTGAACAGGGCTCCGGATAATCGAAATTTTCGTGTCCGACACGACTCGACGTGTCCTCGTCCTGAGTCGCCTAGGGTTAGGGTTTAGGGATGCTGTGACCGGAGCTCAGGCGAGGGAAGACCGGCCGAGGGGAGGCTGGGCTGATGCTGGCCGGTGGCGGCGGCGTGCTGGGAGGCGGGCGGAGCCGGCCGGAGGTGCTGCGGCTGCTGCTTCGGCTCCTGCGAAGTCGACGGTCGGCGGAAAGCAGCGGAAAGGAGGCGCTGGAGAAGAAGGAGGGTTCTGGACGGGGCGGCCGGAGGTGGCGCCGGATCCTGCTGGAGGTGGCCGGCCGGAACTGACTGGGACGGTGGATGTCGCCGGAGAAGAGAGGTGTGGAAGGGATTTCCGGCCGGAGGCTAGCTAGGTTTATATAGAGGTCTAGGGGGAGAGAAACCGCCGGAGGTTAGCCGGAATCCGAAGGGGAACAGTCGCCGGTTCTCAGGGAAGGTGAACGGGGGTCTGCCGGCGGCCACGGCGGCGGAAACGGCCGCCGGCAAGGGAATCGTCGGGAAGAAGAAGGGTTTGGGGGTTAGGGATTTCACCGTTCGGGTCGGGTCGGGTTCTGGCTGGTCGGGTCTGACCCGGATCCGACCCGCTAGCAGAGCGGTCCGGTTCGGGTAGACCGGCCGGTCCGATCCGGTTCAAGCTTTGGGTTCGGTTTGGTTTATTTTATTGGTTTAATTAATTTAGTTAAATTTAATCAATAGTTTTTAATGCTTTAAAAATTCATCTGGGATCCAATAAATTCCCAGAAAATTATCCCATGTCCGGTTTTTAATTTTACACAAGAAAATATAATTTTTATCACATTTTAATATTATATAATATCTTTTTAAAAATTTATTTCAAAACAGACTACCTTAGTTTATTGGTTTAAAATTACAGAAAAATGCTAATTAATTCCAGAAAATTTAATTTTAAAATACTAAATTTTTTAGGTGATTACAAGGGCCATGATTCAAATGGGTTCAAAATGAATTGCAAGGATTGTATTGGTTCAAGGTTTGGAGGGCCATGGTTCAAGGAGGTTGATATTGAGTTACATACTCCCAAAAAAATATACAAGAAGGGAAAATAGGTTTATTCACGTATCGTGTCCAACGGGGTGGATTCCTTAATGTACTTTTGCATAAAAATTCCCAATAATTAGAAAATTGCACAAACTTGGATTTATAGTTTAAATTAATTAAAATAAATACAATTGGTGTTATAAAATAAATAAGAAGTATATCGGGCTAAAATTAAGTAGGACTCAAGTGTCATGGACATAGAGGGCTCATAATAGAATAATATCCTAATTTGGATTGCACAAAATGGGTCGAGATTGTGTCTCCAATTTCGATTGGAACACACAAGAATACAAAGTTGATTTATACAGAATTAAATAATAAACGTTTGCGATAAAAATTGTGCGACTAAAATGTAGCACAAGAGAGTGTAATTATGAGTTACACAAGGGTCTGAATGGAAGGTGGGCACGTCTAGGACAAAGTTATAAAATTTGTTGGAAGGCAAAAGATATGGTAGCGCTCCAAATATCGAAGCAACGGTAAGACGCAATAATCAAATAAATCACAGCAATTTAAATATAATTATTTATCATGCAATCATTTACACATTAATTATGAAAAGACAAAAATACCCCTAATATGAAATTTGGGGGTGACAGAAGACTTTTCAGTTATTAGTAGTCCAGGAACATGGACTATCATGGTATGGTGGTCCAATCCTTGTCCTTGTTTGGTTGTAGGATTTGGCTATTATGTTACGATAGGCTATGAACCAAAGTTACGACGCTGATACTTGCATTCCATCTCGGCGTCGTAGCTGGATTATGTTGTGGATACGATATATATAGGAGCATGGGATAGGGAGGACAACTGTTAGCGTAGGGGCTCTCATTGTTATTTATTTTTCCTCTAGATTATCCACGGGTGACTCGATAGAGCGCTACGTGTCTCGAGCATTTATAGACTTTTCCTCTAGATTGGCCACTAGTGACTCGATGGAGAACTACGTGTGTCGAGCACCTGTATGAGTCAAGAGCTCCTCATTAGGATATTGTCCTCAAAAGTGTATTTCACATATAACAGTTTGGAGACCTTTTATGGATATTTATTTTCAGTATATTATGATATATTTTTATGTATCTTGTTACGTTCCTATGAGGATCTAGTCCCTTTTCAGGTGTATACGACCATGACTATTCGTAGGGGCACGGGCCAGGACTTGCTACTTTATTCTCTTTGGAGGAGGTCTTTCCTTCGAGCATCTCTGGTCATCAGATGATGTACTTACTATTGTAGAAGCATAAAAAATACGCCGGATGACTATACGCAACCTATTGGTGCGGGGCAGCGTAAAGAGATGACCTCAGAGCCACCAAGCAGCAAGACAAAAGCTTCTCAGGACCATCCGCGTAAGTGCAGCATGTCCAGGCCGCCTCAAAGCGTAAAGCAAAGGGCCTCGTCGCCCCTATGACGTATAAATATATCCGCTTTCAAAGCGTACGAGGAACGCTTGGTGTTCTCCGAGACGAACCTGTTAGACCCTGCAATAAACCTGACGTCTGAACTTCTGACAAAGGGATACGCCTCAGCTACCCAGACGACAGCTATAATGATGGCACGGCACTACGACCCAGGCTGTCAGTCACCGCCATCTCCCTTACGTAAACTGTTTCTTTTACATACACAAGGGGATATGCTGCCTTATTTTACACGGGCAGACGTGAGCTATTTACGCTCCACAGCGGACAAACCGCCTGCCACATCAAAAGCTGCACTTAGCGCAGGGATCGAGACACGTCTCTGCGATTGGCGCAGAAGGCGGTAACGGTCTTCTCGAGGCACAACTGACGCACAGAAGGGCTGCGGGCCTTCAAAAACACGCCTCTGCATTTAATGCACAGAATGATGGCGGATCTCTGCATTTAATGCAAGGATTTGATAAAGAGTCACCAAACCGACGTTTAGTGACATCCCCTTTGCATAAACTGCTTTTACGCATACAAAGGGATACACTGCCTTATTCCATACAGGCAGACGAGAACCATCTATGCCCCGCGAAAGACAAACAGACTGCCACGTCAAAAGCTGTTCTCCACACATGGCTCGAGGCACGTCCCTGAACGGTGGCAGGCCTTCAGAACACGCCTTCGCAATTAATGCACAAAATGATGGCAGATCTCTGCATTTAATGCGAGGGATTTGATAATATCTTCAAAAGCCGTGATTCCGGCTAAAGGACGTCTACGTCAGCGTTCAGCACATTACGCAGTGGCGTCTATGCCCGTTCAGCTTCTGTGCCCAGATGGCATCTACGCCTCCTCAGCTTCTATGCTCTCTCGGCTTCCACGCCTTCCCAAGCACATTACGCAGTGGCGTCTATGCCCGTTCAGCTTCTGTGCCCAAAATGGCTTCTATGCCTCCTCAACTTCTATGCTCTCTCGGCTTCCATGCCTCCCCAAGCACATTACGCAGTGGCGTCTATGCCCGCTCAGCTTCTGTGCCCAGATGGCTTCTACGCCTCCTCAGCTTCTATGTTCACCCGGCTTTTATGCCGTCGGGCTTCTACGCCCACCCGGCTTCTATGCCTACTTGGCTTCTATGCCACGGTGACAGATATCGGCTTTTACGCCCACCTCTTCTACACGGGGGATACCTACCTACGTGGCTTTTACGCCGTGATCTTCGTAGCAATTGTACGCGTTGTGTCCCTTAGTTGGACCCGCGTCACACGGTCATTCAAAAGATCATCCATACGCAGGCATTGGTTACTTTAACCATCGTGTAAAAGGGTGCTGTGTTGTCCACTCCTCGGTTTTTACACCAACTGAGTGGTCACTGTCACTAAAACTCTATAAATAGAGACCTCTATCAACAGAGAAAAAGGTCGAAAAATTAGAAGATCGAACAATTGAAGACTCAGAGAAGAGGTCGAACAATTGAAGATCGAGCAAGGAGAGAGGAGATCGAGAGAGAGAGAGAGAGGAACCCGGAGCTCAGGCAAAGGATAGGGATCGGCGACCGGGGCACCCTTTTCTGCAACCTCCGAGGCTGCTTCCTATCTTCTACGGCACTTCTTCACCATCGTGTGGTCCAAGGGCTAAAGTGATCGACTGCAGATCAGACACCTATAGCAATTTATACCCAGATTAAATAAATTGTACTCCCACATCCTCGTATAGGATTACATTGTACAAGTTTGTTTGTAAACAAAAGAACACGGGTCCTGTATAAACCCCGTCTTGAATACATCTTTCATTCTTTTCGTTTTCTACCACAAACAAGATGGCGACTCTGCTGGGGACATCTTTCTCTTCTGATGAGAAAGTAATTGCTCAACACGACGCGGTATCTATAGGAACCGCAAAGAAGACACTGGTCGTCCAGTTCGACCAGTCTGCCTACGAAGACATACTTCGAACCGGGGGTATCTCTCACCCTCTCTCCGTCCAAGACAACAGAAAGCTACGCAAAGTCTGGATGCCCAAGACATCCTCTACCATTCATGTGGACTCTCCGATCTCTCCGATCTCTCCGACCAATGAGGTTGTAGCATCGCTCCCTCCGTGCCCCGCACATAAAATTCAGTCTCCCGCTACGCACGGTACAGACAAAACTTCGGGCGAAGCCTCAGCGCTAACCCAGAAGTATCCACTGCGCTCTACGCGTAGAAACCAGTCTCCCGCTACGCGCGGTACAGACAAAACTTCGGGCAAAGCCTCAGCGCTGACCGAGGAGCATCCACTGTACTTTACGTGCAGAAACCAGTCTCCCGCTATGCGCGGTACAGACAAAACTTCGAGCAAAGCCTCAGCGCTGACCCAGGAGTATCCACTGCACTTTACGCGCAGAAACCAGTCTCCCGCTACGCGCGGTACAGACAAAACTTTGGACAAAGCCTCAGCGCTGACCCAGGAGTATCCACTGCGCTTTACGCGCAAAAAATAGTCTCCCGCTACGCGCGGTACAGACAAAACTTCTGATGATGCCTCAGCGCCAAATCAGAAGTACAGGTCACGCTCCGCGCACAAGACAACATCTGACCTCTACGGGGAACTAGATGAGCGATGTGATCTCCACGAGGGAAAACAAGCGGTAGAATACGCAACTTCTCGGCCCTTACGCCAACAAGGGAACAATCTGCATACCCTCCGGATCACGCGAGAAGCCGATGGCCGACTGAGGACCTCTTCAGCTTCACGCCAGCCTGAGCAAATCTCCAAAATACGCCAGGCAAAGTCCCTCGGCGTAGTGCAAGCTCAATTGATGGAAAGACAACCTCCCCGGGGGTTATCCGCCACCCAGACGGCCAACCTGTTGTACACAGGTGGCACAGCAAGAGCCATGGTGCCCAACCTCCGCATGACCACTGATGGGAGCAGAGGAAACAAACAATCATCTTCTTCTGCAACTCCTCCTGACCTGCGCAAATATCTAATCCAGAAGCGTAAAGAGAGGGAACCTTCCGATGTGTTTATTACGCCTCCTAGCGAACACTATTGCAATAGCCATAGAGTTGTGATTAACTGTTGCTGCTCTAAAACAAGACGACCGGTTTTCGTCTGGTTAAGCTACTCTATGTCTTTTCAGGAAAAGGAGCCCGCGCATGCATCTGTAAACATGGCCTCACACATGCCTAGACGAGGTTCGAACTCAAGACGTCATCCCTCCAGGCCTCCGAGCCGAAGGAGGTTCAATGAGCTCCTCAGAAACGCTGAAGCCGGGGTATTCCAAAACACTCGTGCAAGATCACGACGACCAGCTTCGTCCTCTTCTGATTCCGACGCCGAGGACCGCCAAGCCCCCGAATCAGATGCTGAAAGTATAGAGTCGACTTCTACAGCGACCTATACTAATCCTTCAATGACACCCAGGGAGATGGGAGTTTACGCCGTTGAAGATGAACGCGAGGAGGCTTCACCATCAGGAAACGTAGAGCAACACATCACTACGCTGGAGACATATCTGAAACAAATGCAATCCATGATGGAAAACATGTACCAGATGATGCTAACCCAGCACGCAACTGCCATGGCTCAAGCGTCGATCCCGCCAACTCAGATACGTGTGGGGGTGGACTTGCCACCATCTAATCCAAGCCAAGAACCTGCTCTAGATTAAGAGTCAGCAGTTCTCCCACTTTCGGAGAATATATTGCCTCCCGTGGGAGCCACGATACAACCAACTCCACACCACTCCGTAGTCCCGCTTCCGGCTGAAAATCCGATGCAGGCAGTACGGGAGTTGAAAGCCCAGTTTGACGCCTTGAAGCACAAAGATCAGCTCAAGAAACTATGAATCAACCAGCCTTACCCAGCTATCTGGGAAGAGGTCCCTTTCCCTCCGAGGTACAAACCTCAGACCAAGGCCCTGTTCGAGGGGAAAACATCACCAAGTCAATATATGAACTATTTCAGTATGATGACGGTGTTGCTGCAAGGGAACGACGCCCTCCTCACTCGGGTGTTCAAAGGTTGTCTCTCAGGAGTAGCCTATCAGTGGTACCGTAGCTTGACGGACAACTGCATCACTTCCTTCGAGGACTTCAAAGCTTTATTCTTCACGCGATTCTACGAGGGAGGAATGGACATGTCCATGTCCTCTCTCATCGAAGTCAAGCAAAGAGAAAAAGAGGACGTTCGCACCTTCATCGAGCGTTTTCGTCAGGCCACCTTACAGATGCCTCCAGGAATTTCAGACTCTGCGTTGGTAGACATTTGCAGGAAAAACCTCCTTCCCGTGGTCTCGGTATTCACAGGACCATATCAGTTCCGTGATTGGCCCTCGTTCATCCTCTCGGCCGTAGCCGCTGAAGACAACAGTCGTAAGGCGCGCGACAATAGCATCATGATCTCCGCCTCTGACAGAGGCAAGAAGTCATCTCCTAGCAGCGACCATCCTCGTGGTCCAAAAGGGAAAGAAGCTCTGGCAATTAATACGTCCAGACCAAAGATTGCGGCAACCACGCAAACCAGACCCGGGACTGCCAGGCCCGCCGAAGTCTACTCCTTCGACGACGACGATATCCCAAGTATATTCGAATGTCTCGTCAAAAGTGGCAAGATCACCCTTCCGGAGTTGAAGCGGCCCCAAGAAGTCGGCAGTACTAACGACCCCAAATACTGCATCTTCCACAGATATGTGCACCACCCGACAAAGGCGTGTTACATACTGAAAAGGAAGATCCAGGGTTTGATCGATGCCAAAGCCATAACTCTGTACAACACTGAAAAGACGATAACAGCCAACATGATCTCTCTACAGTTTGGCAATCTGCCTCCCCAGGAGGTCCCGAATGGTGTTGCGCCTATCTCTCGGACCACGATGAACATCGTCAATCTCCCTCCAGCTAGGGGTCAAAATTACGACCTGGTACCCCTAACCACCCGGCGGGACGAGATCATGTGGGTTCATCCGAATTTGGTGCCAGAACTCGAGAAGGAGTCTAATGCTACTAGAGCTGCGTATAGAAAGAACTCCAAATGCAAACCATGCCATATGGTTGCGACTTCTTCACCGTCAGACGAGGATGAGGTACTAGCCGCAACCCGTTCAGGGAGAGCTTACCTCAATGACTACGAAGCAAATCAGGAAGGTGCACCGGCCGGTACTTCAGCCACCAAACCTTCGGGACCCGAGTCCGTCATGCCAGAGACCGATCTTACAAGGCCGACTCCAACGGACAAGGGGAAGCAGAAAGAAGTTTGCTTTGATAAACCTGTGAGAAACATCCCTAACAAAGGTTTAGAGAAGCCATACAACTTCGACATCCGGGCCCAACTGGCTAATACACCAGCCAGGCTGTCCATCTTCGAGCTACTCAGGCTCTCCCAAGACACTCGTCTAGTCCTGAGTGAAGCACTAATGCAGGCGGAGGCATGCTTGACCCAGCTCAAGTCCCCCGACGAAGAACCAGTGGCGTGTCCCCAGTGCCACAGTGTGATGGAGGTGGTGCCAAATATCACTTTCACTCAAGACGACATGCTATTGAAACATAACAGGCATGACAGGCCCCTCTATTACACCGGGTACGTCGGTTCCATGGAGGTCGACCGGATTCACATAGATCCGGGATCGTCAATCAGCATAATCCCCCACAGTCTGCTCAGGCCGCTGAGGATTCCTACTAGCGAATTAGCTTTCACCACCACCACAATCGTGGGTTTCAACGCTGGAAAGAGCAAGCCTTTGGGAAAAATTTGCCTAAGGATCCAAATTGGCAACCTCAGATCGGTAGCCACATGTTACGTCATCGATTCAGAGGTATCCTACAATATTTTGCTGGGAAGACCGTGGATCCACGACCACAACATTGTTCCTTCAACTCTACATCAATGCCTTAAGTATGTAGACGCACAAGAAACAGTACAAACGGAGGTTGCTGACCTAAACCCGTTTAAAGGAGTAGAATCCTACTATTCCGATGCCGTGTTGTACTCTCAGGATCACACGAAAGAAGTGCCAGGCGAGGCAGAGAAGGAATCCCACCGGGAGCCAGAAGAACCCTCTGCCACACTACCCCTGTCAATCAGGGTAAAGGGACAAACCACTCGTCCAAGAGCCATGGAACCTATGGCTATCCACCTGAACAAGCCCAGGTCAGGAAAAGGGGGTGATCCTCTCGTGATCACTTTGAACCAGAAGCTTCCTCCCTTGGTCATCAACCTTCGGCGCCACGAGCAGCCGACTGATGTAAATGCAATCAGGAACCGAGCCCCAGATGATAATAAACATCCTCTTTTCCAGTATATCAACGCTCTGATTCCGAACCAGGAATCCTCTCCCCATGGCGATATAGAAATATTAACACAGAACTTCTTGACAGCTATGGATTCCTATCACCCGTACATATGGGAGGTAGCATCATCGTCCAACGTCGTCACAACATATGGACCGCAAGAGGACTCTATCTTCCTTGTCCTGCCTACCTGCGGCAATCAGCGTACAATAGTCTTCGGCCGCGTGCGCAATCAACCGACTGTCCAAGAGGATTCTCTCGATAACGATACTGGAAAAATGCAGGTCCACCAATACAGCCCACAGACATTGAGGATCATGCAAAACATGGGCTACGACTTGGAGCGGAAGCCAGGCCTCAACTACGGGAAGGGCAGACGAACGCCACTGTTCGGCAATCCCCGCTATCAACAGACCCGTTTCGGGTTAGGGTATGCCGCCTCCTCCAAATCAAGCGAGAATGTCCTTTCCTTCTATCAGGATGGCTCGTCACCCTCCGACTCATCTGACGCTCTCGAACGAACATTATCAGTAAATATGGTAGTGACAGATCCCTGCAAAGCAAACGAGCCAGAGTTTGAGCCATTCGAAAATGACTCTTGGGCTCAACAGATGGATACACAATGGGAGTTCCGCTTCGAGCAGAGAGAACCTCCCACTGAAGATGAAGTTATCCAGATCGACGTTGGGGATGAACTCTCACCGAGGCCGATATTTATCAGTAACAATCTTTCCCCGGTCGAAAGGGAAGAAGTTATTCAACTGATAAGAGAATACATCGACGTCTTCACATGGAATTAGGAGGATATGCCAGGACTTGATCCAGAGATGGCTACCCAAAAACTCAACATATCGCCCGATTCAAAGCCTGTAAAGCAACACCAGCGCCGGTTCTGTCCGGATATGATGGACGCCATTGAAGCCGAAGTCAAAAAGTTGATAGCCTGCGGTTTCATCCGGGAGGAACAACATCCCGACTGGGTCGCCAACGTTGTCCCAGTCATGAAAAAAAATGGGAAAATACGCATCTGCATCGATTATCGGGATCTGAATGCGGCCTGCCCCAAGGATGAGTTCCCTCTTCCCATCATAGACATCATGATCGACAACACATGCAGTTTTGAACACATGTCTTTCATGGACGGATTCTCAGGGTATAATCAGATCAAGATGCATCCTGGAGACGAGAAGCATACCGACTTTCGAACACCACTGGGGGTATATTGCTATACAGTAATGCCCTTCGGATTAAAGAACGCTGGGGCAACATACCAACGAGCTATGAGTAACATATTCCATGAGCATTTACGCAAAACGGTGGAATGCTACGTGGATGACATTGCTGTCAAAAGTTGCCTCAAAGATAATCATATTCGAGACTTGAGGTCGGTGTTCGAGTTGATGCGCCAACATCAACTCAAGATGAATCCTACGAAGTCCTTTCTGGGTGTATCTTGCGGCAAATTCCTGGGATTTGTCATTACCGCCAAAGGCATCCAAGTGGACCCTGAGAAAGTCTAAGCCATCGTAGAAATGCGATCGCCTCGCAATCTGAGGGAACTTAGGGGATTTCAAGGTCGTCTGGCTTACATCCGGAGATTCATATCCAACCTCTCCGGAAGATGTCAGCCTTTTTCTCGCCCCATGAAGAAAGGTGTATCCTTCGTATGGGACGAAGCCTGTCAACAAGCGTTTAACGATATCAAACGCTACCTCACTCATCCGCCAGTTCTGGTGCCTTCCGTCGTAGGAAGACCATTCTTCCTATACGTTCGAGCAATGGACCATTCCCTGGGAGCTCTTCTTGCGCAGAAGAACGATGTAGGGCATGAACAGGCTATCTACTATCTAAGTAGAATGATGGTCGGGGCCGAACACCAGTACAACCCAGTGGAGAAAGAATGCTTGGCTCTGATGTTCGCTATCCAGAAGACGCGGCACTATGTCACCGGCCAGACTATCCATATCATCTCCAGAATCAACCCTCTTTGAGTACTAATGAGCAAGCCAAGTGCTCTTAATTCTCGACTCGCAACTTGGGCGATGCTGTTAACACCATATAACATGGTGTACGTCCCTCAGAAGTCCATCAAAGGCCAAGCATTGGCCGACTTCCTAGCTGCTCATCCAATCCCGGAGACCTCCAAGTTGTACGAGGACATCCCTGACGAAGTTGCAGAATGCAATACTGCGACGAAAAGTGACGCATGGCAACTATTCTTTGATGGTGCCTCCAGAACTGGTCCTAGGGGAAGTGTGGTCTCAGGAGTAGGAATCGTCCTGGTTACTCCCGACAAACTATTCATCTACCGGGCATACTCTCTCAACGAGCCCTGCTCCAACAACGTGGCAGAGTATAACGCTCTGTTAATCGGGCTCCAAGTCGCTAAAGAGCTGGGGGTCGAATCTCTGGAAGCTTTCGGTGATTCTCTGCTTATCGTCAATCAAGTCAGAGAAATATATGAAGTCCGGAATCCAGACCTCATCCCCTATCACCAAGCAACGGTCGAGATAGCCGTGACATTCAAAGGGTTCTTCCTGGAGCATGTACCTCGATCCCAGAATCTTGAAGCTGATGCCCTAGCCAGTCTAGCCGCAGATCTGGCTACTCCTATAAGAAGGCAGAACTCGGTAATCCTTCTTAACAGAGATTTATTCTGTGTAAAGAACAACTCTCACATAGAACGCAGCTACGCTGCATACGCCGATCCTCCCAGACGAGATTGGAAGAGTCCTTTCATAGATTTCATGGCATACAGAATCTTGCCGGAAGACCCTAAAGAAGCAGTATCCGTCAAGAGGCGATCCTTACGCTTCTACTTCGATGCATCTTCACAATGCCTATATCGCCGGACCTATGACGGACTGCTATTGAGATGCCTCTCTGACGACCAGGCACAGCTGATCATCCGTGAAGCTCACGACGGCATATGCGGAGCGCATCAACCCGGCCCTAAGCTACAGGATCGTATCAGGAGAATGGGCTACTACTGGCCCACTATGATCACAGACGCGATCAGCTATGCAAAACAATGTAAGGCCTGTCAGGTCCATGCAGACTTTATATATCAACCGTCTGAATATCTACATCCTACGGTTATATCCTGGCCTTTCGAAGCATGGGGTATGGATGTCATTGGTCCTATTCACCCGTCTTCTTCCAGGGATCACCAGTTCATACTGGCCATCACGGATTACTTCTCCAAATGGGCAGAGGCGATCCCTCTTGCTGAGGTAAAGGCGTCTAATGTGATCAGCTTCATCAAGCATCACGTCATCTATCGCTTCGGGGTACCTCGGAGGATAATTTACGACAATGGGCCTCAGTTTATCAGTCAAACGTTTCATCGATTTTGCGATAAAAATCGGATACATAATATTGCCTCTACGGCATATTATCCAGCTGCTAATGGTTTGGCGGAAGCTTTCAACAAAACCATTATCAAACTCTTGAAGAAGTTCGTCTCTTCAAACAAGAGAGATTGGAATGAGAAGCTGGGCGAATGCCTCTGGGCATATCGTACAACGGTACGAACACCGACAGGTTGTACTCCATTCTCACTGGTCTACGGGAGCGAAGCAGTTCTCCCCATTGAAGTCCAGATCCCATCACTCAGAATAGCCGTGGCTAACGAGCTGACTCAAGAGAAGAACGACCTTTTAAGACTTCAGGAGCTAGAAGGATTAGACGAGAAACGCCTCCAAGCTCAGCAGCGCATCGCGCTCTACCAAGCACGTATTTCCAGGGCTTTCAATCATAAAGTAAAGAAAAGAGTGTTCAAAGTCGGCGAGCTAGTTCTAGCCATAAGAAGGCGGATGATTCTTACCCACAGGAGTAAAGGCAAATTCCAGCCCAAATGGGAAGGTCCTTATGTGGTCGAGACAACGTTCTCAAATGGCGCTTACAGGTTAGCCCAGCCTAATGGAGACCTATTAATGGCTCCTATCAACGGCAAATTCCTGAAAAGGTACTATGCTTAATCTCCTCTGCTCGGGTAGAATATAGCGGAAACCTCAATTCTGACAAAACTACTTCCAAAACAAGCCTTAGTCAAAGCATATTCTATCGTGTCCGCATGACCTCTGAATAAATGTGTCCTGCTAAAGTTTCTTGAGAGCCTATCATGTCCATATCACCTCTGATAGTGTCTTGCCTACAAACCTTAGTCAAAGCATATTCTATCATGTCCGTATGACCTCTGAATAAATGTGTCCTGCTAAAGTTTCTTGAGAGCCTATCATGTCCATATCACCTCTGATAGTGTCTTGCCTACAAACCTTAGTCAAAGCATATTCTATCATGTCCGTATGACCTCTGAATAAATATGTCCTGCTAAAGTTTCTTGAGAGCCTATCATGTCCATATCACCTCTGATAGTGTCTTGCCTACAAACCTTAGTCAAAGCATATTCTATCATGTCCGTATGACCTCTGAATAAATGTGTCCTGCTAAAGTTTCTTGAGAGCCTATCATGTCCATATCACCTCTGATAGTATCTTACCTACAAGCCTTAGTCAAAGCATATTCTATCATGTCCGTATGACCTCTGAATAAATGTGTCCTGCTAAAGTTTCTTGAGAGCCTATCATGACCATATCACCTCTGATAGTATCTTACCTACAAGCCTTAGTCAAAGCATATTCTATCATGTCCGTATGACCTCTGAATAAATGTGTCCTGCTAAAGTTTCTTGAGAGCCTATCATGTCCATATCACCTCTGATAGTATCTTATCTACAGACCTTAGTCAAAGCATATTCTATCATGTCCGTATGACCTCTGAATAAATGTGTCCTGCTAAAGTTTCTTGAGAGTTTATCACGTCCATACTACCTCTGATATCACTCTCGCCCAAACCTATCATTTACATTCTAAAATGATGGCTCCACAAAGTCAGAAAAGAGTTCGCTTTATTCCCAAGAAAGAGCAGAATTACACTGGAAAGCAAGAAGAAGAAAGGGTACATCATTGTGGGGGAGCGGTCAGATCATGAGCCTGCTGCGCCAGTACAGCTATCCTCTCATCCCTGCAGGCCAAGGCATCAGCGCGGGCCTGCTCCAGCCGTGCCTCGTTGTCTCCCCTGAGGGACAATTCGGCCCTCGCCCGACGAACCCCCGCACGGGCAGTTTCTGCACGATCCAGATCCCGTCGCGCTGCGCTCAATCGAGCAGTCGCTACGTCTAGACCTGCCAACGACTGGGAAGTCCACTCCTTCGCCTGAGCGAGCTTTTCTCTCAACTTGCGAGCCCTCGCTACGTTCCCTTCATGCTCAGATTGGCACTTCAGTTGAAGGGCAAGGGCCTCCTCCACGACGGTCGTTCTTTCGTCGATCTCCAGCTGACGTGTTTGAACGAGTTTATCCAAGCTTTCCATCTGTTTGGCAAACCGCGCAGTCATGGAGTTGTATCTGGACTGGACCTCAGCTTCAATGTCGTCCCGAGTTAGCCGCAGATATTCGTTAATGGGTTGCTCCAAACCATTAACCATCGCCTCCAGGGCATCAGCTATCCTAGTGCCGTCAAAATCCCGGATTGCCTCTATCGGAATCCGAGAGGACTTCTTCAGGCGCTCGAGGTCCAGATTCCCCTTCAGCACCATCGGTATCAGCACTTTCAAAGTAGCATAGAAGACGCTGGTATATTGCTCAGTCAACGCAGCTAGATCCGATTGGGCGCCAGGAGTCGCCGCAGCATTAGCAAGTCCCCCTCCAGGAATGATTGCGGACAAAGTGGTCACAACCGTCGCTTCAACAGGTGGTGCGGCAAAAAGAGGTACAACTACGTCGACCGAAGTAGTCGCAATGGCAGGCTCTCCCTCTTCTTGGGATATCAAAGCCTCTTTAACAGGCGAACCGGCCCCCGAAGATATTTCCTCCTCAAAGTCGAACGCCTCCGTGTCATCACCAGGAGCCGGAGCAGAGCCAGAAGGTGCTTCAAAGCTGTATTCCCCGTGGACGCCATCCCCTGGGAAGAGGACAAGGGAGTTGATATCAATATGATGGTACTCTTTCTAAAAAGAAGACCTAAAAGATGACATTTACCCATGGCCAGCGGCATATACGGCGCATCTGCAGCCGATGTAGCTAAATCACGCCTTAATGACGTAATGCGAACTGTCATACCTGGAGAAGGGGGTGGGCCAACCGACATCGCCAGGAGCTCTACCAAGCCTCCACCAAGACGCGGTCGAGGTTCGTCAGTTGGAACCTCGCCAGGCATACTCACGGACACGACAGGGGTTTCATCCGTTGCTGGTCTAAGGGAAGATTCTCCCATCTGCCTCGGCCACACCGGCAATCTTGTACCACTACCGGAGGCAGTAGCGGCGACGGCATCCTCAAGACGAAGTGTCCCGGCACCGCCAGCCGAAATTGAGGGTCCCTCTCTAGGAGCCTCGATGCCAGGAATTCGAAGAGAACGATTGACCGTCCTCTTCCTCTTGCGAGGAGAAACCTCCTTAGGAGCAGCGGCCCTTCGTTTCCCAGAGACTACCAAGGCCCCCGCAGGCAGAGGGACTTCACACCTCGGCACCGACACCAACGGCTCATCGGGAGTAGCGAACTCCTCACCCTCGTCAGGAGAAACCGAAGGGACTTCGACTCTCCCCCCAGGCGTGGAAGACGGCACCCTAAAACTCCCACGCATGTCAAAATCACGGTGGAAGGTGTTAACCGCCACGTAAAACTGGGCATACGAATGTAAGATGCGCAGCTCCGTGTAGGGTGTGACGACCGGCACGGTAAAAATTGCTCCAGTGCATCCCATGATAAAATATCGCCATCCTCTGGCTCCATCGATGAGTCTGCCCCTGGACCTGAAGCTGGTGACGGCATTGCCCACGTGCAACTGGTCGTACCCAAATTGCCTTGCAAACCGACTTGGCAAGTAAGGCTCGAAGAAGCAATGGTCTTCACTTCTATACAACAAATGGGAGGGCCTGATGCAGATCAACCATTTGAAAGCATCCGGAGAAAGATTGGTCTTCTCTCCACCTAAATCCTCCAGCCTGATCCCCGATTGATTGCGATGTACAGAGGGGACAATACAAAGGAGCTTCTAGCCGTGACTGAGGCCCAGTGTCAGCCTACAGTCTAAAACGGTATTCACATTCCAGGGAGAGTCCTTATAATTCAGCAGGAAGCTACCCCCCGAGCTACTTCCGGAGCCAGGAGACATCACCCGAGGGTTGTGCAGAATTAACCATCCCATCAAATACAGGTATGGTAATTCCACCCGAGGAAAGCTTTCACGCCGAGTCTCATCGGCGAGCAGCCCGTCAGTCATGGCTCTTAGGCCAGCCTGTATACGGCACACCATAGCAGGGAGCAAGCCCAGTCTTGCCCCAAATACCAGACGCACCGCAGGCCACAGGATGTTCCGGTGAATGCGGTCCGCAGATGCAGTGCCGGGCACCACCACCCGACGCAGCCATATGGAGAGGAAACTAGCCAGCTGGGCTTCCTTAGACAGAGGCCTGCGGCAACGCCTCAAGTAGCTATAGGCCTTAGTGCCTTCGGGATGCTTTCCTACCCCGTCGTCAAGAATCTGGTCCGGAGCCTTGGCGTCATCCATAAGAGCCTCGACGACCTGGGCACTAAGCACGCCCAAACAATTTACGGGCTCATCCTTGCCCCCCGAAACTTTCTCCGGCTTGGCAGCCCTGGCCCGGTGGAAGAAGAGGTAGGACGTCCACTTTGTGGTATGGGCCAAATCAGAAGGCTCGTCATAAAAAGCAGTGCACACAAAGTAGTGGCACATCAGCTCCTGATACACCTCTACTACCCGAGGGTCCGAATCCCCCAACTCCCGATTGGTGGGGACATACTCTTCATAGGGGGTATCCCCCATCGGCAGCCTCGAGATCACTGCCATCTCATGGAGGGCCAATCCCAACTCCCCCAGCGGAGTGGCGAAAGTCCCGGTGAGCAAAATGTATCGCTCCATCAGTGCCAAGTATAGGTTAGGGTTAGGAGGCAACCCAACACTGGTCGCGCTCACAGCGGCATACAGCCCAATGCACTCCAGCTCTCTCTGACAGTGCTTCAAGGCCCAGTCAACTAGGCAAGCCCATCGACGGTTTGTTGGAGTGATCCACCCGTTGCATCGAGGATTCTCCTTGGGATATACTCCCCCTCGCCCCATGAAGTCGTTGCAGAAAGTCGGCAACTGGACCGGCTGGATCACTAGACTATCTTCGCTCGGGGCACTGCCCGGGCACAGTCCCCTGAACGACGTCACGAGGCCAGAAGGACGGCTGACGAACGACCCCTGGTCAGCTCCTTTCAGATGAAAGATCTTCCCCGGTTTGCCGTGAAGATCGGGCGTCAGGATCCATGACATCCTCCTAGGGTATGTCGCATGAAAGAAGGCCGAGATGGGATAATCCCTCGGCATCGTTGGCAGGTACAAAACCAGGTTCCTGGCAAGAAATACCCAAGGTTCTCTCTTTGGCTTCGTCTGGGACCGTTTATCAATCATGTCCCCAAAGAGAAAAGCTGGCTTTATGTACTGCTCCCCGTCTATATACGTCAGGGGCTCCCCATTAATCATATCCAGCAGCGTCCGCTCGCCCTGGGCCGATATCAAAATCTTCCTTCCCTCAGGATACTGGGGTCCGGAGATAGGAAATGCCACGTGGGACAGATCCTCCAAATAGTTCGAGTGCAGCATCCCGGCAGCGGAACCCATCACCTCGGCCAGTGGAGACTCACCCAAATTAACTGCAAAAGTGCGAGAAAAACATTCATTACAAATCTTGCAGCATGAGGACTAAGAAACGACAGTCTGAGCTTTGTGCCAAGACTGAACAAATTTGGCCATTTTACGCCAGAAGTATCATCCTAAGGCGTAATTGGCGGCATACGACCCATGCTTTACGCCGGGCTGACAAAATTCTAGTTACTACGCCGGAGGTTCCGTCCACAGGTGTAAAACTAAAATTTTATATAGCATACACCAAGTTTTCGGCAGTCAGAGCTGTTACGCCCAGAACTGGGAAAACGATGGAGCCCTTACGCTGGCACATTAGAAATGTGGGCGTAAAAGATGAAAACGTCTCCGTGCATCATCTCCCTCAAAGAGGCTGTCAGCACAGAAGACGACCTAGCGCGGTCACGTTCAACATGTGCGAAGGATTTTTCGTCGTTCTTTGTCATCCCGAAGGCTCTACCTCTAAGACCGGGAGCGCTGCTCGTCGGCAGGATACTTTGTTCAGAACGAAGTTCGCCTTGCCCGACCGAAGACTCCCTCGCCGGGGCAGAAGAATGGGAAGAAGAACCTACACTCTTTCCCTTAGCGGAGGGGGTTTGCTTCGGCGCCATTTCTGAAGACTCTGAGTGCTTGGAGAAGCAACGAAAAAAAAAACTCGAACAGACGAAGACTCTCTTTCGCAGCAGACGGATGAAATTTTTTTTCGCAAAATCTCGGGGTATATATAGGGTTCGGATCGACTCCTCGAATCCTCGGACGATTTCCTCGAGACCCTAACCAAATCTCGCAGATTAATATTCGGTTATGATTGGGTACTACGGCAACCCACTACTCTCAAAAGACGGACAGTCAGCAAATTCGAAGAGTTTTTCGTGCAAAGCAGATTCGCGGTTCTACGCTAAAGAGCTTTCTACGCTCGACGGCTACAGATCTACGGTTTTACGCTCACAAGCTATAAGTCTATGGTTTTACGCCCGGATGCCTTTTGTGCTCAGTAGCTTTTATGCTCGAGAGGCTACAAACCTACGACTTCACGCTTAGCAGATACTAACCTATGGTCCCACGCTCGGTGGTGTTTAGTTTACGCTCGGAGGCAACAAGATCCACGACCTCACGCTCGGAAGACTTCTTTTTCACAGGCTACAAATCTACAGTTCTACGCTAAAGAGCTTTCTACGCTCGACGGCTACAGATCTACAGTTTTACGCTCACAAGCTATAAGTCTATGGTTTTATGCCCGGATGCCTTTTGTGCTCAGTAGATTTTATGCTCGAGAGGCTACAAACCTACGACTTCACGCTTAGCAGATACAAACCTACGATCTCACGCTCGGTGGCTTTCTACGCTCGGTAGGCTACGAACTCAGGATTTTTAGCTCATCTACACTAACGGATCTCTGACTTTCCGTATATCCGAACAGTGCTCAAAGCGGTCAATTGCAGGAGTTCACACAGAAGATACTCCCTCTTGACCTCAAAAAAATATCCCAAGTACCCGAAGCATGCAAGAGTTCAACATTAAAAATCACTCTTCTTCGTGGGTCGACTCGAAGTTCATCCAGAAACCCAGTCTGAATATTTCATCTACAGTTCAAGACGGCGGCTCAGTTTTATAGCCATTTCTCGCCCTGTTCCAAGGGACTTTCGGGAAATCACTCTTGAAGATGATGTCTGGGACAAAGAATTCTACGCGGTCCCTACATTCCTAAAACAGCTGCGCATCACTAGTTATGCGTAAAAGACAGGACAGGACCTAACACTCTTTTTTCAGAGTCAGCGTACAGAATCAGACGTGACGAAGCTGCACATATTCAGACTTCACAGCAACGTATGGCAAAGACGATCATATGCGGAGAAGAAAGACGATTTTATTAAAGATTAAAGTCATGATTACATATGAGGTAAATCCAATCTACAAGGGTTTTCTTTTCATTTTCATGACTACATCTGAGGGAAACTCCGTCTAAAAAGGGCTTCCCCATCGTCGTCTAAAGATCACACCGAGAAGCCGCTCTGACAGGGTCTCGCGCTGGTGATGGTCTTCCTCTTCTTCCAAGAAGATGATCGGTGGCAGGAGGATACAAAACTGGGCAGATGACCCATCCTCCAACAGAAGGAAAGCAGGGTAACTCTGCTTTCCTACAGACCACCGTCACTCTGGCCGGTCTATCTGCCTCTCGTCACCAGATGTAACGAGAGAAGGCGCCACTTGCAAGCGGCCTGGTCAAATATGACCCCTCCCTACTCTCCGAGTGGCATGCCGCATGAAGTTGCTGATTATCCCGAGCAAGGGAGGCTAAGATATCCTTCCATGATTCATCATTGCAGATGACACTTGCTCGAAGACGCCGTCTTGTTCGGCTCCTTACATGCTGGAAGAATATGGTCTTCTTCTTTCTCAGGTCGACCCGACGAACTCCGGCGATCATCTCAGCATGGTGAAAGGAAATGTGGGAAGAAACAGGTTAACTCCTCAGCCCTTTTATAGGCAAGCGAGGTCACACCTACCCCCAATAAATCTGCCATAAAGACCGGCCTGAAAGAACGTGTCAAAACTTGACCGTTTCGGGCTCCATTCAGAAGGCGTTTCGAGTTACGAAGGATGGTTCATGCTTCATTCAAAGTGTTTCAAATTCCGAGGAATTTAAAAGCTTTGAAGGTGGTCTTGTAGAAGCATGAAAAATACGCCGGATGACTATACGCAACTTATTGGTGCAGGGCAGCGTAAAGAGATGACCTCAGAGCCACCAAGCAGGCAAGACAAAAGCTTCTCAGGACCATCCGCGTAAGTGCAGCATGTCCAGGCCGCCTCAAAGCGTAAAGCAAAGGGCCTCGTCGCCCCTATGACGTAAAAACACATCCGCTTTCAAAGCGTACGAGGAACGCTTGGTGTTCTCCGAGACGAACCTGTCAGACCCTGCAATGAACCTGACGTCTGAACTTCTGACAAAGGGATACGCCTCGGCTACCCAGACGACGGCTATAATGATGGCACGGCACTACGACCCAGGCTGTCAGTCACCGCCATCTCCCTTACGTAAACTGTTTCTTTTACATATACAAGGGGATATGCTGCCTTGTTTTACACGGGCAGACGTGAGCTATTTACGCTCCACAGCGGACAAACCGCCTGCCACATCAAAAGCTGCACTTAGCGCAGGGCTCGAGGCACCTCTCTGCGATTGGCGCACAAGGCGGTAACGGTCTTCTCGAGGCACGACTGACGCACAGAAGGGCTGCGGGCCTTCAAAAACACGCCTCTGCATTTAATGCACAGAATGATGGTGGATCTCTGCATTTAATGCAAGGGATTTGATAAAGAGTCACCAAACCGACGTTTAGTGACATCCCCTTTGCATAAACTGCTTTTACGCATACAAAGGGATACACTGCCTTGTTCCATACAGGCAGACGAGAACCATCTACGCCCCGCGGAAGACAAACAGACTGCCACGTCAAAAGCTGTTCTCCACACATGGCTCGAGGCACGTCCCTGAATGGTGGCAGGCCTTCAGAACACGCATTCGCAATTAATGCACAAAATGATGGCAGATCTCTGCATTTAATACGAGGGATTTGATAATATCATCAAAAGCCGTGATTCCGGCTAAAGGACATCTACGTCAGCGTTCAGCACATTACGCAGTGGCGTCTATGCCCGTTCAGCTTCTGTGCCCAGATGGCTTCTATGCCTCCTCAGCTTCTATGCTCTCTCGGCTTCCATGCCTCCCCAAGCACATTACGCAGTGGCGTCTATGCCCGTTCAGCTTCTGTGCCCAAAATGGCTTCTACGCCTCCTCAGCTTCTATGCTCTCTCGGCTTCCACGCCTCCCCAAGCACATTACGCAGTGGCGTCTATGCCCGTTCAGCTTCTGTGCCCAAAATGGCTTCTACGCCTCCTCAGCTTCTATGCTCTCTCGGCTTCCACGCCTCCCCAAGCACATTACGCAGTGGCGTCTATGCCCGCTCAGCTGCTGTGCCCAGATGGCTTCTACGCCTCCTCAGCTTCTATGCTCACCCAGCTTTTATGCCGTCGGGCTTCTACGCCCACCCGGCTTCTATGCCTACTTGGCTTCTATGCCACGGTGACAGACATCGGCTTTTACGCCCACCTCTTCTACACGGGGGATACCTACCTACGTGGCTTTTACACCGTGATCTTCGTAGCAATTGTACGCGTTGTGTCCCTTAGTTGGACCCGCGTCAATCGCTCATTCAAAAGATCATCCATACGCAGGCATTGGTTACTTTAACCGTCGTGTAAAAGGGTGCTGTGTTGTCCACTCCTCGATTTTTACACCAACTGAGTGGTCACTGTCACTAAAACTCTATAAATAGAGACCTCTATCAACAGAGGAAAAGGTCAAAAAATTAGAAGATCGAACAATTGAAGACTCAGAGAAGAGGTCGAACAATTGAAGATCGAGCAAGGAGAGAGGAGATCGAGAGAGAGAGAGAGAGAGAGGAACCCGGAGCTCAGGCAAAGGATAGGGATCGACGACCGGGGCATCGTGCATCCACCCTTTTCTGCAACCTCCGAGGCTGCTTCCTGTCTTCTACGGCACTTCTTCACCATCGTGTGGTCCAAGGGCTAAAGTGATCGACTGCAGTCAGACACCTATAGCAATTTATACCCAGATTAAATAAATTGTACTCCCACATCCTCGTATAGGATTACATTATACAAGTTTGTTTGTAAACAAAAGAACACGGGTCCTGTATAAACCCCGTCTTGAATACATCTTTCATTCTTTTCGTTTTCTACCACAAACAACTATATTTTCTTTTATATTTGTTTGGTAGTAGATTTGTCTCCATCCAACTATTAGTTCTTCTCGACTATTTCATATTTGGCTCATTGACATATTTGATCATGTATTTCTTTATGATTTCTGTGGATGAGATTTAGTGATGCCTTGGGACTTATGTTGACAATATATACCACTTGTGAATTATTATACAATGTACGTATGTGTTATGATTTTCATATATTGGAGTTTCCATATATATACGGCTAGCATGCTCACGTATTCCTAGTCCTACATATTTTGGGACTGGGGCATGACACACCTGCCCAACTAGCTATTAACCACTCACAGACTCACAAGTTTTACCTCTAACAATCAACACTGATACTCAAACTTGACATAAACCTATATGTAAGTTACCAACTACTATACTATCTAAGGAACCTCAGGAACTAATGATGGTGAAGCTATATAGGAACTGAACTAGAGGAACTAAAGATATCTCTATCCTGAGCTAGTAAGGGTGATAAAACAGAATTGAGCGATAATATGGTTAAATGATAGAGATGATAGGTTAAGAACCAATTTAAGATAAAATATGATAATCTCATACGTCTATCCCAAATTATGTAATCCAAATTTTTTGCCACGCTAGTAAGGATAACTACGATAAACAATAGAGTCCATAACTAAGGTCTATACCTCTATGATTATGTTATATAGAATTTTCACTACGCCAACTGGTTTGGCTCCAGAGGAGTTGCAACAGCAACATGTACACAACAACTTAAAGCAAGATAGCTGTATCAGTTTAGTAACTGATTGAGTAGGGAATCGAGTTGTTGTTCATGCAAACAATGAGAAGTGCTTGAGTAGGCACCACTGCAGGTAAGTGTGTGGGTAATAGGATTACTGCATTGGCAGTTGAGTAACTTGGGTCTACATGTTGCAAACAAGCAACTGTAGTTATGTATCAGATGGAGGAATTTTAGTATAACTGAAACAAGAGACCAGCAACATCAGAATATTATTTGGGGATAGGAATGCTCAGGTGCTGTTGTACCTAGGCTATAGATGCATGTCTTTGTTTTGAAGTGCACTGATAAGGGTGTGTGTGTGTAGGTCCAGTGGAGTTGGTTTCAGTGAGATGAGGTTTCATTAGCATAAACTATTAGTAGTTGGTGTTGGTGTTGATAAGAGGGTATAGGATTGGAATTAACTGATATTGATACTTTTATAGGAGTATATATTAGTAGGTATTGGTGAGGATTAGTGAGTGTGTGTCGAGAGGCATTTTACCAAGGTATTAAGTACAAAGGATTTGTACTAGGATACTAGAGTATTCTAATAGTTAATTGAAGTATTAGGAGTAGGTAGTGATACCTAGATACAAGGGTATCTGGCACTAAGTCAAGTGCTGGAGTGAATAATATAGATAGTAATATATACATATAAGTTATATTAAGTATTCAGATACTTGACATTAGTAGAAGGGTAAAGGTGTAAGTTAGTGTATATGGATACCAAGGGTATCATAGTATCCTATTATCTAGATATTAGTGTTAGTTACAAGTATAACTAAGTTACCTTTAATAATAAGTTAGTAGACTAGCTAGTACACTTAGTGTTAATACCTAGTATAACTTGAGTATTAGCAATGTAATGACTAGTCTTAGCCTAGAAACCTAGTTGACCTAGGTTTGACCCAGAGTTGACCAATGTTGACTAGTTTGATTCCAAAAGTCAAACCTTGACCTAGTTAACCCCGTTTGACCAAAGTGACCTAGTTTAACCTAGAAATTAGCAATTTTATTTAATTAAACTCATTTCTCTTTTATTATACCTAGTAACCTGCTAATTCATATATAAGTCTGTGCGATACCAGTTTGGACACCGTTTTGCATGATTTGCTTAGAACCACAGGCGAGTACATCCCTCCGTTAGTTTTTATTTTATGATAGTGTATATATTGCATGTTCTAGAAATGTATACTTGATCTGACACAGTGGTTATACGGACTGGTACTATATGGATCATGTCATGGGATGTTATCCCCTACCGTGTTCAGCGGGTACTCCTGCACATGTATTTTCTTGTGTGTATCGGGTATTGATTATCTTATATATTGTGTTCACACACTGTTCATGCTTAATGTGCTCATATTGTGTTCGTAACGTGTCGTTATTGGATCCATGAGTATTGGTTGGGGACAAAGGAGTAGGAGTTGGTTATATGATCAAGCCCAAGTGTATTCATGTTCATGTTGATTACATATCACACGTCTAATCGAGTTACCATATTGTATTCGTGTTCAACCTAAATCGATCACATAATAAACTTGTACTCCATAGCACATTAGCTAGTTTTATATATTTCTATTTATTTGTAGTTATTCATATTGTATGTTCTTTATTCCAGTATATTACCTGTTCACTCTAGTTCATACCATCTTGTATTATTTTTTATTATTGGTCATATATGCTCTACCATGTATTTGGAACTGCTTTCAGAGGTATGTACTTTACTCCAATCCTGACTTGATATATTTTTCAGATGATTGTCTAGTGGAGCAGTGTCCCACTTATTATGGGCCGCAGGATGGCAAGCCATTAGAGGATTCTCTCCTAGAGCAGGAGGACCTAGTGTCAGTGTCTCAGGAGGATTAGTTATATATTTTGGATATTGTATTAGTCTTATTTCTAGACTCATGGCATGTATATATTATTTTGGGAGTGGCTATATCTAGACTTATGAATTTGGACTTGTGGATGTATTGTGATTCTTATTTCCTCTCTTTTATTCTATATCGTGCTTTCATCCTCCTTTAGTTTTATGTTGTGATTGAGTATTGTTTACCATTATCATATATTATATTGTTCCTCCATTTTCAGTTGAGATGACATTGACAGTGTAAACCCCCTTGACCAAATTTAGGTTCACTTAGCTTAGATAGAGAGATTAGGGTTAATTTAGAGCCAATTAGAAATTAATTATAGTATTTTATATTTGTTGTGCAATATTTATATTACTTAGTTCACCTTACCATTACTTTGATATTTAGAGCACTACACTGGCTATTACCCTCAAACAAATTCCATACATTTTTTCTAGACATGCCAGCCTACTATTCTGATCCTTGTGTAACTCACAAATACTCTATCTTGTGCTTTATTTTAGTCGCACAAAAATTGTTACAAACGTCCGTGCTTAAATTCAATTAATTCCAACTTTACATTCTTTGTCTGTTCCAATCAAAATTAGAAACACAACATCAACCCGTTTTGTCCAACCCAAATTATGACATTATTTTATTCTAAGTATATTACGTCCATGACGCTTGCGTTCTACCCAATTTTAACCTATTTATTTTCAATTAATTAAAGAACACCTTGTGCATTAATTTTAATTAAATTAATGCAATGACCCAACCTCACCCAAAACTAGACCTAACTCCTACCCAAACCCACACTCATCCCTCAAGACTCATACTAAATACCACACACCATTTTAGTGCATTACATCACACCAAAAATAAGGTGTTATCCTCATCTAATTACAAAAATTTCCTTATTTGTGCAAATTTCTAATTGTCAAGGGCTCTTGTGCAATTTCTAAATTGCCAAAGACTTTTGTGCAAAGAGGAGGGTGAGGTGTTCACCTCCCATTGGAGAAAATACATGGAGAATTCTCCTCCCTCCATTCGTTCATGACCAAATTCAATGCATCTACATGCATTAATGTAGCCTACCAAACAATAAATATGTTCACACCTAAACCTAATCCCCTCCACCCCAATAAATAAACCACCCGACCTCCTCCCTCAGCTCACCACCGCCACCTTCGCCTCCGGCCACCTCTGACCCGACTCCCCCTCTGACCTCCCTCCTCCCAGGAACCCCCTACCGCCATCCCCCTCCGCTGCTCCCCCGCCAGTAGCCACCATCACCAACATCACCTCCACCACTCGACTTCTCCGACCCGACCCCCGACTTCCCCTACCGTAGCCACCACCACCACCACAGTCCACCACCGCCACCTTGTCCACCACCCCCAACCTCTCCACCATCATCCCCACCAACACCACCACCCCCTGGCCGCCCTTGTCGACACCACCAACAGTAACACCATCAACACTAGCATCAGCAACACTACCACCACCACCCGACCACACTGCTCCCCGACTCCCCTCCGCTCACCCCGTCACCTCAGCTACCCTCGGCGACTGCCACCATCACCATCGACCACTCACGACCCCTCCTCCGCCGTCGACCACCCTTAGCCACCACCCAAGCCACCGCTACAACTGCTGCAACTGCTGCAACTGCTGCTGCCGTGCCATGTGCACCTCCCCCGCCTGAGCTCCGCCCCCCTTCGTCGGCGATGACCTCGTACGGCGGACACATACCCCCTAGACACGACACAGAGGTACACCCTCACCTATAATTATACGTATATATATATATATGTGTGTATATGTATATATATATATATATATATAATATATGTATTATATATATATATATATATATATATGTATATTATGTATATACTATTTATATAGATATATATTACGTATATAAGTATATGTATATTATATATATATATATATATATATATATATATATATATATATATATATATATATATATATATATATTACGTATTAAAGTATATGTATAATATATGTATTTATGTAAATATATGTAATTACGTATAATTATGTATATATATATATATATATGTATATATAAAGTATTAAAGTATATATAAAAGGATATAAATATTATATATATGTATATGAGTATATATGTATTATATTCATATATTTTGTATATATATATTTATTATGTATATATATGTTTATATAATATACGTATTTTTGGCATATATGTATATACTATATGTATATGTAATTACTATATGTATATATGTATATACATACATACATATTTAAATATTAATTATGTATATGTTTATTAAATTACCTTTTTATAATTTACGACACGTGTACGTCTTAGCAGCATGCACACACAACACAGTTAGTTGTCCAAGTAAGACACCCTTGCGTCAGTTCCTAGTACAACATAGCATTTCCTGTACGTACTACTGTAGTGACTGATAATCATAATATTATATTATATTATATATATATACCATTCAGGCGAGACTTCGGGAGCAGGTTATTGGCACTCACAGCTCGAGGACGCAGGCAAGTATATCTTGCCTGACTTTACTGTTTAATTTAAATTATAAACTGTTGTATGATATCTTATTACAAAAATACATATAACTGTGCGCGTCCGAGATTGACTCGGGTGCAGTCGACGAATACGTCGATATGTAGTATAATTGACTTAGACACTAGCTGACTCACCTACCATTGTGAAGGTATTCTGATATCTTCCTAGACCCTGATACTTATACATGCATTATGATTGCAAATTCATGTTGGGATGCGGGTTTGCATACTTAACTAGCTACCGGTGCGTGTGACATGCATCACTGTTTAGTACGTAATCAGAATTATTTAGTTAGTTGTGACTTGGCATATAGCTATGTGATATACATGTCGTGTATTCAACTTGTATATTCGTATTGGATGGGGAGGACAACTAGTAGGCATATATGATACACATATTGGACTCCATAGTATCCAGAGGAGCCACGAATCCAATGACTTCCTTTATTCAGATATCGCATTCTTTGGAGCGATAGGGATGTATATATTTGCAGATACCTCATTCTTCGAAATGATGGATGTTACATGTACAAATACCATGCTCTTCGGAGAGTGGACATTATGCCTACGCTTACCCATATGTACCAAGGTTGTCTTCATATTGCATTCACTTAGATGGTTATCACACCCATTTACTTTATTCAGTATTTATATATGGCATACATTTTTGTATCTTGTTACGTCCCTTTGAGGACCTGGTTCCCTTCCAGATTTAGACGAGGCATACTATCCTACTGTGTACGGACCCGGGCAGGAGACGTGGTACGCATCCGAGGAGGATCTAGAGGTGCTGCCATCAGAGTTCCCTTGATCACCGATAGATCTACCATCTAGGGCTGGAGCCTCCTTATCTAGTTAGACGATGCTCTAGTCATACTATCTTTCAGTACGCTTATTTTATCTTTATAGTGGGTCTGTTTCCATCAGACATATCTGGGTTGTACTATAGCTTTTCAGACTCTATACTTATTATCCAGCATTTATTTTAGTATTTCTTGTTATATTGTGGATGAGATAGACATTACCTGATATATGTTAGTATTAGACTTGTTAGTATTTTAGGACAGCGTAGCATGTCTTATTAGGTCCATTAAATTGGGTAATCCCTCGAAGACGTGTCAGCGGGCCAATGCCACGTGGCCTAGTCCCGTATACTTTGGGACTGGGGCATGACATGGTTTTAGTGGTGGCCCATGCATGTCTCTATCTCGCTCATGTTTATCGCTTGTGGTATGATAACATGTCCAGCGAGCCTGTAATAGGATAGGAATTACTAGATCTTATCCACTTTGATTTCATCTTTGAATCTCTTTCGCACTTAACTGTTGAATAATTGCATCCTGTTTGTTTATTTTTGTGCTTTTCTAAATTAGTTTTATTTCCTCCAAAAATATGGACATACGATGGGGTTGACCCGGCAATAGACACCTCATATGATATCAATAGGACCCCGACTACCCCGAGAGACCAGTCCCTGAAATGGGTACTGGTTTACCCATCAACTCCATACCTCCACAATGGTCCTACACAGGCAGCTGCACTAGTTCAGACAGATGGACAGACCTCCCAGACACCGACACAACAGTCGGATACACCCTTGCCTCCACCTCCACCCTTTCCAACTCTGATGCCACATCTAGCGGGACAGCCGCAGTTGTTCCAATTCTTCCAAGCTATGATGCAGGCGCAGTAGAATTAGACCAAGACCTTAAGATAGAGCTTAATGGCAGATCTGGAGAGGACACCTACTCCAGCACCCGTACCAGCACCTGCACCTATCCAGCCAGCTGGTACTATCCGAGGTTTCGCCAGATGGGCCTGGAAATATTTTCGGGTAGCGAGACTGCAGAGGAGATCTCAGATTGGGTCTCCAACACGGATATGCTACTGGAGGCTTCATAGCTACATCTAGACCTTTGGATGACCGCAGTGAGGGCCCAACTCAAAGGCAACGCCCATCACTGGTGGGACTCCATAGAGCATAACGTCGACAAGACACAGATGTGGGAGCAGTTCTTAGAGTACTTCAATGCGAAATATTTCTCGACTACGGTCAGGATTGCCCTATACTCCCAGTTCCTACACCTGGAGCAAGAAAATATGATCGTAGACGCATACGATGCAGAGTTTAGTCGACTTAGTCGATTTGGTGCCGTTCTGATACCCAACTATCTGGAGAAGGCCAGAAGATTCCATCACGGCCTTACTTTTGAGCTACAGAGATATACCACCACAGACGAGAATTTCCTATGAGGAGGTTCTTTCAGAGACAAGGATCCAGGAGGCCATTGGTAGAGGAGCAAGGCGTTCCAGCATGACCATACCAGCCACAGCCCAGCCTGGAGTAGGAGGACCGATCCGTCATCCGGGAGTGCAGATACAGCAGAGGACAGTGCCATACCAGCACAAGGAGCTTCTGACTTGTCACTATTGTGGCAAGAAGGGACATATTGTCATAGACTAATGAAAGAAGCTTGGACTGTGCATGATATGTGGAGCAAGTCAGCACCTTGCCAGAGACTGCCCACAATGTAGAGAGGCAGCACCACAGACCGGACAAAGGCCAGCAGCACTAGTACAGAGGATACTACCCCCAACTGGAGGTCAGCATCCACCAGCACCCGAAAGATTTCAGAGGGAACCACCCTTGGCCCCACAGGAGGCACAGTTTGATAGAGCCAGATAGTAGGCCAGAGGGCAGAGTCACGGGCAGGCCTTTGCACTAGCAGCAATTAAGGAGGAACCAGAAGGAAAAGCTATCACAGGTACCATTTTAGTTGCGTCATTACCTGCAACTGCATTGTTTGATTCTGGTGCTACACTATCTTTCATATCTAGTAGTTTCATAGCCATGCATAGAGTAGCTACTTCCTCCTTGTCTCAGAGTTGGAAGATTCTTACCAGAGGAGGCATCGTACCGGTTACCAGAACTATTAGAACGTGCTCAGAAGTCGTGTGTGGTAGGGAGATGAGAGCGCAATTTTTGGTACTCCCGATGCCAAAATTTGACGTTATTTTAGGTATGGACTGGTTGAGCCAGTACAATGCCATACTAGATTGCCGGAGGGATAGCGTCAATTTTAGACTGCCAGATCACCCGGAGTTTGAGTATATACGGGGCACCATCGAGCAAGGAGTAGGACAGACAGCTGGAGCTTACATAGCTATGGAGACGACACCCCCAGCGATTGTTACAGAGTTCGAGGATGTATTTCTGGAGGAGTTGCCAGTCCTACCGCCTGATTGAGAGGTGGAGTTCACTATTGAGTTAGTGCCCAGAGCAACGTCGGTATCTTCAAATGTATACCGGTTGGCAAAGAAGGAACTGGATGAGCTGAAGCTACAGTTAGAGGAGTTGCAGATCAAGGGATTTGTCCATCCTAGTGCATCACCCTGGGGAGCACCAGTGTTGTTTGTACCAAAGAAGGATGGGATATTCCGTATGTGCATTGATTATAGAGCCCTTAATGCTTTGACTATCAAAAATAAGTACCCTCTGTCGCGAATTAATGATCTGTTCGACCAACTGACATGAGCGGTGGTGTTCACAAAGATTGACTTGAGATTAGGTTATCATCAGGTAAAGGTGCGTATAGATGACATTCCAAAGACAACATTCAGAACTCGTTATGGTCACTACAAGTTCTTGGTGATGCCTTTTGGACTGACGAATGTGTCTGCCGTATTTATGAACCTGATGAACAGAGTCTTCCACCAGTATCTGGACCAGTTCGTAGTAATCTTCATCGACGATATCTTGGTGTATTCAAAGAGCCACGAGGAGCACAGAGAGCACTTGAGGCTAGTGTTAGAGACGCTAAGACATGAGAGACTTTATGCAAAGCTGAGTAAGTGTGAGTTTCTCCTAGATCGTGTTGCTTTACTTAGACACGTTATCTCAGGAGATGGCATTTTGGTAGATCCAGCAAAG
Organism: Iris macrosiphon; assembly: GCA_036927795.1. Taxonomy (NCBI): domain Eukaryota; kingdom Viridiplantae; phylum Streptophyta; class Magnoliopsida; order Asparagales; family Iridaceae; genus Iris; species Iris macrosiphon. The sequence goes on along the minus strand of JAYESA010000005.1, from coordinate 145,773,045 downwards.
ATTTCATCAGTTGAGACGTGGCCGATCCCTACCAACATCTCGGAGGTAAGGAGTTTCCTAGGACTTGTCGGATATTACCGGAGGTTCATAGAGAACTTCGCAAGGATCGCAGAGCCGATGACCCGCTTGACCTGCAAAGAATAGGAGTTCACCTGGATAGAGGAGTGTCAGACGACATTCAATGAGCTGAAGAAGCGTCTGACTACGGCACCTATCTTGGCCATACCTTTTGGACCCGGAGGAATCGTGATCTACAGCGATGCATCCGAGAAATGATTAGGATGCGTCTTAATGCAGCATAGGAAGGTTGTGGCCTATGCCTCTAGGCAGTTGAGGACCCATGAGAAGAACTGCCCCACTCACGACTTGGAGCTTGCCACAATGATCTTTGCTTTAAACCTTTGGAGGCACTATCTATACGAAGAAGGAGTGGAGATATTCACTAATCACAAGAGCCTGAAGTACGCCAACACCCAAAAGACTTGAATCAGAGACAAAGACGTTGGCTCGAGGTGATGACAGACTTTGAGATAGAGCTATAGTACCATCGAGGAAACGCCAATGTAGTAGCTGACACTTTGAGCTGGAGGCCCATGGCATTCTTGTTGACTACCCAACAATATCTGTTGAGAGATCTGGAGCAGTTGGGTATAAAGGTCATTATGCCCGGAGCTGACGGCCAGTTGTCGAGTTTTCAGTTGCAATCAACATTGGTCGAGAGGATCAAGGCTGCCCTGCCAACAGATACCAGATTCCAAAGGCTTCGACAAAGGACCGAGGCTGGAATACAGATAGGATTGCGCATACACGAGGACGGGACTTTGAGATATGGAGATCGCCTCTACGTGACGAATGGAGAACTTCGTCAAGAGCTGATATCGGAGGCGCATAGTTCAACATACTCTATTCATCCAAGAGGCACAAAGATGTACAGAGACTTGAGGCAATACTATTGGTGGCATGGAATAAAGAGGGAGATAGCCCATTTTGTGGCAAAGTGCCTGGTGTGTCAGCAAGTCAAGGCTGAGCATCAAAGGTCTGCAGGCTTACTTCAACCACTCCCAATACCTGAGTGAAAATGGGAGCACATCGCTATGGACTTTATTACGGGCTTTCCGAGGGGTCCTAGTGGTCGTAATTCGGTATGGGTGATCGTAGATCGACTCACCAAGGCTGCCCACTTTTTACCCTTCAGAGTTGGGCAATCTACAGAGGTCTTAGCAGATATGTATACGAGAGAGATCGTGCGACTGCATGGAGTGTCAGTTAGTATAGTGTCTGACAGGGATACGAGATTCATATCTTACTTTTGGTGGAGTATACGAGAGAGTCTTGGTACCCGCCTAAAGTTCAGCACATCGTATCACCCGCAGACAGATGGCCAGTCCGAGCGCACCATTCAGACACTGTAGGATATGTTGAGGGCGTGCATGCTTGATTTTAGTGGATCATGGGAGGACCATTTATATTTGGTCGAGTTTTTCTACAACAATAGCTATCAAGCGAGCATTCAGATGGCTTCCTATGAAGCATTGTATGGTAGGAAGTGTCGTTCCCCAGTATTTTGGAGCGATGTAGGCGAGAGACAGATTCTAGGGCCAGAGTTGGTTGTTCGTACAGTGGAGAAGGTAAATAAGATCCAAGGACACCTGCGAGCAGCACAGGACAGAGAGAAGCATTGGGCAAATGCGCATCGACGACCCCTAGAGTTCTAGATTGGAGATCATGTGTTTCTAAAAATCTCGCCTACCCGGGGGACTATCAGGTTTCGAGGCAGAGGAAAGCTGAGTCCGAGGTACATCAGACCGTTCGATGTGTTGGAGCACATCGGAGAGGTTGCTTACAAATTAGCCTTGCCACAGACTTTAGAAGGAGTGCATGACGTCTTTCACGTATCTCAACTAAGGAGGTACATGCCAGATCCGAGTCATGTGCTTGACCACTCAAAAATCACTGTCGAGCCAAGTTTTTCATACCAGGAGGAGCCTGTAGAGATTCTGGACATAAGCGAGAAGGTGTTGCGAGGTCAGACTATCCCTCTAGTTCGTATCGCATGGAGGCATCATGCACCAGGCGAGTCAACCTGGGAACGAGAGGATGATATTCGATAGCGTTTTCCCTATCTATTCGAAGGCCTAGGTATCTTGTAGCATTTTTAATTCAGCCTATAGTTTTTACCATATGTCTGTTTTAATTTCGAGGAAGAAATGCTCTAAGGACGGTAGATTGTAAACTCCCTCGACCAAATTTAGGTTCACTTAGCTTAGATAGAGAGATTAGGGTTAATTTAGAGATAATTAGAATTTTATTATAGTATTTTATATTTGTTGTGCAATATTTATATTACTTAGTATACCTTACCATTGCTTCGATATTTAGAGCACTACACTGGCTATTACCCTCAAACAAATTCCATACGCTTTTCCTAGACATGTCAGCCTACTATTCTGACCCTTGTGTAACTCACAAATACTCTATCTTGTGCTTCATTTTAGTCGCACAAAAATTGTTACAAACGTCCGTGCTTAAATTCAATTAATTCCAACTTTGCATTCTTTGTCTGTTCTAATCGAAATTGGAAACACAACATCAACCCGTTTTGTCCAACCCAAATTATGACATTATTCTATTCTAAGTATATTACGTCCATGACACTTGCGTTCTACCCAATTTTAACCCTATTTATTTCCATTTAATTAAAGAATACCTTGTGTATTAATTTTAATTAAATTAATGCAATGACCCAACCTCACCCAAAACTAGACCCAACTCCTACCCAAACCCACACTCACACCCTCAAGACTCATACTAAATACCACACACCATTTTAGTGCATTACATCACACCAAAAATAAGGTGTTATCCGCATCCGATGCCAAAATTTTCCTTATTTGTGCAAATTCCCAATTGTCAAGGGCTTTTGTGCAATTTCTAAATTTTCAAGGACTTTTGTGCAAAGAGGAGGGTGAGGTGTTCACCTCCCATTGGAAGAAACACATGGAGAATCCTCCTCCCTCCATTCGTTCATGACCAAATTCAATGCATCTACATGCATTAATGTAGCCTACCAAATAATAAATGTGTTCACACCTAAACCTAATCCCCTCCACCCTTATAAATAAACAACCCGACCTCCTCCCTTAGCTCACCACTGCCACCTCTGCCTCCGTCTACCCCTGGCCCGACTCCCCCTCCGACCTCCCTCCTCCCAGGCACCCCCTGCCGCCACCCCCAGCCGCTGCTCCCCCGCCAGCAGCCACCATCACCAACATCACCTCCACCACTCGACTTCCCCGACCCGAGCCCCGACTTCCCCCACCGTAGCCACCACCACCACAGTCCACCACCGCCACCTTGTCCACCACCCCCAGTCTCTCCACCATCGTCCCCACCAATACCACCACCCCCTGGTAACCCTTGTCGACACCACCAATAGCAATACCACCAACACCAACATCAGCAACACCACCACCACCACCCGACCACACTGCTCCCTGACTCCCCTCTGCTCACCCCCGCCGCCTCAGCCACCCTCGTCCACCGCCACCATCACCACCGACCACCCACGACCCCTCCCCCGCCGTCGACCACCCTCGGCCACCGCCCCAGCCGCCGCTGCAACTACTGCAACTGCTGAACTGCTGTTGCTGCTGCTGCCGTGTCCTGTGCACGTCCCCTGCCGGAACCCCGCCCCCCCTCGCGCGGCGACGACCTCGTACGGCGGACATACCCCCCTGGACACAACACAGAGGTACACCCTCACCTATAATTATATATATATATATATATATATATATATATATATATATATATATACATAATATATGTATTATATATAGATATAATTATGTATAGTATATGAGTATATAAGTATATATATATATATATATATATATATATATATATATATATATATATATATATATATATATATATATATATATATATATGTGTGTGTGTGTGTATATTATATATATACTATTTTTATATATATATATATTAAGTATATAAGTATATGTATATGTATATATATATATATATATATATATATATATATATATATATATATATATATATATATATATATATATATATATATATGTATATTAAGTATATAAATATATGTATATTATGTATATACTATTTATATAGATATATATTACGTACATAAGTATATATATATTATGTATATATATATAAAAGTGGCTGCTGCAACATTAGATGGGAACGAGAGAGAGAACAAAATTCTAAAGAATCAGTAGAGAATTTCATCTCTAAAAGCCGAAGCATTTTTATATCAACATTAAATGCATGTTCCGGAGTTAGCAACACTTTCATGCTAGTCCTGGAAGGGAGTTGGCAAATAGCGTTTCACAAGTTCTTTCGAACTTGCTACCTCTTGGAAGGGAGACTACAGAGTCGGTTTAATCTTATTTCGAACAACGTCGGTCCTGGCCATCCAAGCTGGTCTGTTATAATTTACTAGTGATTTTAATTTTATTTATTTTTTTCTCCTAGCAAACTTGACTTACATTCAGGAGTTAGTCTTCATTGACACGTACGTATTTGTCCGAATTTCAACAACAATAATGACAGGGATTCATGGTAAAAGAACTGGAACTAGTACTCCCTTAGCTCAACGGGAGCAATTCAGAATGCATGAATCATGAACCATTAGGGTAGATAGTCCGGAGTCATCCACAAAATGTAGTAAATTATCTCCAACCTCAAAAAAATATATTTTTATATTATGCTATTCTTAAAATTGTACAATTCCAACACATTATCCATCAAATAATAAACAACTATTATTTATTTCTACATAAATTTATTTCTTCACAATTATTTAATATAATCATATACATTAATATTATATTATTAATATTATTTATTGAGATAATATTATATTATTTTATATTCTTTAATATTAATTAATATTATTTTATAATATTTATACTTAAAATTTTGTACTAACTTTATTCAAGGTTGGTCAACCAATGACTTTGATAGTACTAATTTTTGTAGATTTAGTTTCTTTCGAGAAGGATACGATGAAAATGGAAATGATTTACAACTATTCTAAAAGTGTTTTAGATTTTTTCTAATTTTAATGTTGTTGTAAAGCTTTAAGTTATTAAATTTCAATGTTGTTGTAACGTTTAGACTTTTTAATTTCAATGTTGTTGGTGGTGGTGTTATTTTAAATTTTGATCTACTTGTTTATGTATTTTACGTCAATATTTTAATTTTAAAAAATTTGATGTTATTCTATTAATTTCTGTCAAATTATTTAAATGCCATTTTGTTAATCAAATGAATCTAATAAACAAAAAAAATTAATATTCATAACAAATATATTCAATATTAGATTCTATTGGAAGACCTCAACAAAAATATTTTAATGGTATAATTATTATGTTATTTATACTTATAAATTAAAAAATATGGTAAGTTAATTAAGTTTAGTGTTTAACATATGTAGGATATATTAGTAATTAAGTACAATTTGAAGGATAAAATTGTCCTGCATAATGGATTCTCAAATTTGATATTTTTTTTCTTTTTTTCTTAAATTTGAGGCTCAAAGACCCTTGTCCCAAAAATTTTTGAGAAAATTCACTAACTAACATTTACAACTTAATATTAGTTAGTACATGCTAAATAACCTAGTATAGTAAGGTATTGATCTAGATAACTTAGTATGGACCTAGAAATGACCTAGAAATATCACCCTTAACTAGTTAAACATGTTTATCATTTTAAATCACTAACTAACATTTACACTCCATCTTTAGGACTCTTAGACTCCAATTTGAGCACTGACTACTGTTTCTTGCTCAGGACCACAGGCGAGTACATTCTTTGACAGTTTTTCTTACTTTGATGATTACTATGATATCAGTTTTGTAGTATTATACTTGATTACTGACACGATGGTACACGGGCTAATATGTATGGATCCTAGTCATGAGGAGTCGTGAATGGTCCTTGGTATTAGTCGGGGGATGGAGAAATGTTAGTTGATTATGTTATCATACCCCCACTTACTTGTGCATAGCTCACCCTCACCACACACATGGTGTAGCCTGATCTTATTACTTGTGCATAGCTCCCCATATATGATTGGCCTGATCCCCTTACTTGTTCTTGTGTATAGTCAATCATACATGATTTACCTGACCCCTTACCCGTACTTATGTATAGCCAATCATATATGGTAGAGGCTGATCTTATCCCAAGCCGATCACATAATAAACTAATATTTTAAGGCACATAATGGGTATTCATTCTTCCAGTTTATATTGATGAGCTATCTTTTACCTGTTCTTTTAAAGTTTATCATTTACATGTTTATCTATTCCTGACTGTTCTATTATTACTTCCATCTTATATTTTTATTACTTATTGTTTTATATTTTTTGTTAACTTAATGGAACTGCTGTTAGTTTATGTGCTTCGCTCCAATCTTGACTGAATAATATTTTTCAGAGGCTTAGAGGACTTTTGTCCTACCTTCTATGGACTGGGAGTAGATGGGGGTTATATCTAGGAGCCTCAGGAGGAGACAGTTCCAGGAGAGGAGACACTAGTAGTGACTTAGCTAATTTAGCATTTTTATATTGTACTTGATTTGTTCCCAGCTTCGAGACTCATGAGTTGTATTATTTTGAAACTTATATTGGTGTTGAGATGGCTATACTTTAGACTTATCATTGGTGATTTGATATGTATATTTCTAGACTTCTTTTGGATTCTTTTATATAATATCGTGCATTTATCATCGTCCTTATTGATTATTGTGAATGAGTATTGATATTGCCATTATATTCATCTTGTCCTCCTTATGGAGTTGAGATTATGATTGCCAGGTTATGATATTTTATTATGAGATGTTGATAGATAGTATTATTGACCTAAACAGTGTTCTACGCCGTTGTTACGGCGTAGGCTTGGCGTTGCCACATACTCATGTCCAATTATATTGATGCGAGTCGTGACAACGGGGTTCTGAAATATGAACTAAACGTCTGTGCCATATGACGGCAGCAGACGTGACGATAGCAACATGACTAAAACTCAAAGGTTGAGTTGATGGAAGATAAATAAACTCTAAGTGGTACAACTGTCACTTCCTATGAGAACGACCAATCATCTGGCCTGTACGAGGATCCTTCATAAAACATGTGAGAGAATCAAAAGAAATAATAAATCCACTTTCACAAAGGCTACTAACTGATATGAGATTTAAAGTAAGATGGAGAACATGTAAAATAAAATAAAGATTAAAAGTATCAAAAATAATGAAACCAGATTGAGTGATGACCAACTGAGGACCATCAAATGTATGTAAAGCAAAAAAGTGGGATAACAGAGGTGTAATAGTAGATAAAAGATTAATGTCAGAAGTCATATAATAAGAAGCACCAGAGTCTAATATCCAAGAAGTTGACGTACCACTAGAGGCATATACAGAGGAGCTAGCAAAGACATGCCAGCGCTGGAGCCGGAGCTGGAGTTAGAGCTCTAACTGAGTAAGACGGTGCTAAATATCTGTCGATGTCTGTGTACTATCAAAAATGTTAGCTTGAGGTACCAGAGAGAGAGTCGAGGAGGAACTCTTTGTCTTTATCTGCTTGAAGAATTGAATCTTTAAATGTGGATGAAGTAGAAAATAATTATCCACTGAGTGCCCAGCCTTCTAGCAATGAGAATAAATCAGACTAGACCGCTAACAAGTATAACAGGTGGTAGCATAATGACCAGACTTTCTGCATTGAGTACATAGATGACGCTTTTTTTAATTTTTTTTAAAGCAAGATGACCGCCTGAACCATTCTTCTTTGGCAACAAGAATAGTTATAAATTGCTAAGAGAAAGAGAGGAATTTGGCATAAGATGTATTACTCTATTGAACTTTAAGTAGTGTGGACCTTAAATTTAGCTGCTATTGTGCTTTAGCAAGAAAAGAAGTGGCTAGTTGAGGCCGGATACACCGGCTCGGATGATAGCACGGTGCTTCGAAGGAGCAGAGATGGAAGAACAAAAAAAAAAAAAAAAAAACTTTATAGCTCTGATACTATGAAAGAAATCAACAATATTGATTTTATTAATTGATGGTATAAAAAGCCATACAACTATAAATATATAGATGGAGAACGAATCCATATTCGTGTAGGAGTAGAAAAAGAAATATGTATCCATATAGAAAAAAAAAATCTAATCCTAAATTTAATTAATATGTAGTCCTAAATACAACTAATCTTAACAGTAATTGCCCTTTCTATGAAGAGTTATTGTGATAATTTGCCTATTTAATAGGGAATTACTAACATGTGTCACGTCCATGGCTTTAATAGATGGTTACCATTTTCAGGGGATTGCTCCCATATGTAAGTAGCTGCTGCAACATTAGACGGGAATGAGAGAGTCGGTTTAATCTTATTTCGAACAACGTCGGTTCTGACCATCCAAGCTGGTTGTTCTATCATTCTAGAGGTTTGCTCTTTATTTAGCAACTTCGTTGCTTTCAAGCAGTTTTGAATACTAGCTGTTCTGTTGTAATTTACTGGTGATTTTTTTTTTTTTTTTTTCAAGGTTGGTCAACCTATAACTTCGATAGTACTAATTTTTGTAGATTTAGTTCCTTTCCAGGAGGATACGATGGAAATGAGGATAATTTATAACCGTTCTAAAAGTGTTTTAGATTTTTTTATTTATTTTAATGTTGTTGTAAAGCTTTAAGTTATTAAATTTCAATGTTGTTGTAACGTTTAGACTTTTTAATTTCAATATTGTTGGTGGTGGTGTTATTTTAAATTTTGATCTACTTATTTATGTTTTTTACGTCAATATTTTAATTTTAAAAAATTTGATGTTATTCTATTAATTTCTGTCAAGTTATTTAAATACCATTTTGTTAATCTAATAAACAAAAAAATTAATATTCATAACAAATATATTCAATATTAGATTCTATTGGAAGACCTCAACAAAAATATTTTAATGGTATAATTATTATGTTATTTATACTTATAAATTAAAAAATATGGTAAGTTAATTAAGTTTAGTGTTTAACATATGTAGGATATATTAGTAATTAAGTACAATTTGAAGGATAAAATTATCATGAATAATAGATTCTCAAATTTGATATTTTTTTTCTTTTTTTCTTAAATTTGAGGATCAAAGACCCTTGTCCCAAATTTTTTTGAGAAAATTCACTCAAATCTTGGTTGGAGATGGCCTTAGCATACCAAAAACCTGACCATAAAACAATTTAAAGAAGAATTTGCTAGGAATAAAATATATGGATCATGAAAAATATAAGAGTTTGCTGTGCCGGCAGCTAAACTTTGGCCAGTAAGAAACCCTATCCAACTAAATCAAAGTCGGTTTAGAAAAAATCTACAACGAAATCCAGACCCTTCCGTAATTATTTAATATTAATTAATATTATTTTATAATATTTATACTTAAAATTTTGTACTAACTTTATTCAAGGTAGGTCAACCGATGACTTCGATAGTACTAATTTTTGTAGATTTAGTTCCTTTCAAGAAGGATACGATGAAAATAGGAATGATTTACAACCGTTCTAAGAGTGTTTTAGTTTTTTTTTTTTTTTTTCTAATTTTAATGTTGTTTAAAGCTTTAAGTTATTAAATTTCAATGTTGTTGAAACGTTTGGACTTTTTAATTTCAATATTGTTGGTGGTGGTGTTATTTTAAATTTTGATCTACTTGTTTATGTTTTTTACGTCAATATTTTAATTTTAAAAAGTTTGATGTTATTCTATTAGTTTCTGTCAAATTATTTAAATGTCATTTTGTTAATCAAATGAATCTAATAAACAAAAAAATTAATATTAATAACAAATATATTCAATATTAGATTATATTGGAAGATCTCAACAAGAACATTTTAATGGTATAATTATTATGTTATTTATACTTATAAATTAAAAAATATGGTAAGTTAATTAAGTTTAGGGTTTAACATATGTAGGATATATTAGTAATTAAGTACAATTTGAAGGATAAAATTGTCATGAATAGTTGATCCCCAAATTTGAATTTTTTTCTTTTTTTCTTAAATTTGAGGATCAAAGACTTTGGCTAGTAAGAAACCCTATCCAACTAAATCAAAGTCGGTTTAGAAAAAATCTACAACGAAATTCAGACCCTTCCGTAATTAGGAAATGTGAACTTGAAAAGTGATATATGAGTTTCCTAATTTAGCTTCACCTGAACAAACTCACCTCTCTGAGAGTCTGTCTATATAAATTAAATCATTCAACAACAACAACAACAACAACAACAACAAAAAGTCGGTTGTAACAATGGACTACGACGAAGTCTCGAGCTGCTGCTCCTCCGCCACCCGGGGCGGCGGCCATCAACACCCTCTCCCTCTCGACGAGCGATTCAGCGACGTGTCGGAACCGATGCGGAAGAAGATGATCGAGGCGGCAGCGGACACGGTGCGACAATGCCTCTCGGACACGACGGAGAAGTTGGCCACGCGCATCATGTCGTCGTCGCCCTTGCCAGCTGGTCGATACGAGCTCGTCGCCCTCCTCGCACAGCAGGTCATAGAAGCGGAGAGGCTTGGGTTCGACGTGGAAGGATACAAGGGATTCTTCATGGACGTGCTGTCGAGGCTCCGCGAGTCTGATCACGTTCGCTTGTACCACGACCTCATCTACTACTGATCAATCCAAAATCCATTTTGTCATAAGATGTTCAGTTGCTGTGAGGTATTGTACGACACAGGTCGATGATCAAAAACTTGTTTTGCTCTTTTTGTTTAACATAACACATGCATAATAAAACGGTTCGATTGGTTCAGAACGTAACATTAGAGATTTCTTGTAATGTTTTGCGGATTGCTGTGAGATATCGTAACAACACAGGGTTAGTTGAATGATCAACGATTAATGGCTGTGAAGTTAATCGAGTTTTTTAGTGAAATAATTGTCATAGCTCCAGTCATTATTCTTGTCCAAGTGAAAATGCCGATAATGATCTAGTCTATTCCATCAAGGAAGAAGTGTCTTTTTGGATAGACATATCCATTTACAAGACATCCTCTAGTCATATCTTTTCACCCGAATTAAATTTAAAATAAATAAATTAATAAGTTATTAAGTAACTAAATTATAATGGGGGCCACATTGAGAAGTGTCCAATAATAATACTTTTGAAGATCCTGAGCCAGTGTAGGCCTGCTGCCAAAAGCAGACTTCATTGTCTACTTTGATCGCTTATCTAACTCAAGAATCTAAAACTATGTTTTACGGACCAAAATACGTGTATATATATATATATAAAGAATATATATATATATATATATAAAGAAATTAAATAACGTGTGAGTTTAGAAAAAAAATTAAAAATCTATCATAAAATATATTCAAAATTTAAATTATATTTCAATTAACTACAAAATTTTATCTAATTAAACACATCTCCAAAATTTAAAATATATATTTATAACAATTATATTTTAAATATATTCAAATCATATTTAAATATTCTAATATAATTTAAATTTATATCTGATTTTTTAATAATATCATAAAAAAAAATTGATACATGCAACACAATTCTTACGTACAAAGCATATAAATTTGCTATATTATATATATAATTTTGTTTGTGTGTGTGTATTCTAATTTATTTTGAAATATTTTATGTCCGGCACGACGTGTCCACGTTGATTTGTTGTTTCTACATCTGAAGTATGCATATTTCTGCAGTATGTGAGTCTAATAGTTTCATGGGTACGGGGTAGTGCTAGAGACAAACCTGTTAGGCTAATTTCATGGGCCTGAACACTCCCATATTAGTTTAGTGTCGGGTCAGACCTTATCTTACTAGTTTATGGGGAAAAAATAGGTTGGGTTAGGTTATTTCACTACAATTTTTTTTTTTTTAAAACATAAAAACTTTATAATTTCTGTACATCTCATATTGATGGGAACTGGATCAAACAACTTCAGTGGGAGGTTTTCCAGTTCTTGGCTTCCAATAGAATACTAATGAAATTGTTGAATGATTTATTGACAATAGTGTTGGGATCAGATCAAAGCCAAAAGTTTTGATACCAGATAATGGAACCGAAACGTTGATACCTTGCCCCAATACGGTGTCTGATGGTGACCGCATCAGAAATTTAGGCCAACCCACTTGAGATAACCAACCAATCTACAACGAATGTCAAGACAGATCAAACAGTATATATGTTGACGCCACCTGGACAAATTTTAAACTATATAACTCAGATAAAATTACAATATTGAATAAAAATATGTTGAACCCATTGCCCAAATGTTTAACCCCCTCACCAAACTTAAGAAGAAAGAGAGAGAGAGAGAGAGATTACAACTAAAATCACTCATCAAATCCCATAGCGATTTTCTTGATCCAAAACAGATCACATCTTCCTGTTGTCTCGAACGGCAAGCCCTAAGAGCAAACTGCGGACTTTCTCTTAGATTTTCTATGGACAAGCGTCCTCGAATGTCCTGTGTGCGCTCTTCCCATGCCTCCACCCTCAACACATATAAATAGGTTGAGAAATCGTATTTTAGGTCATAGGAAGCCCTTAAATAGTCCAACACAAATGCTAGCCGTCCGCACGAAACAAACAGTACTGATTAAAATCCAAAACTGATATCATTAACTAGTTAGCTGATTATCGGATCTACCTATCTTATTGCACTTTATTTCGTACTTGTATTAGCGAATTTGTCGTCTTGAAACTCTTTCAGGATTGTATTATGTCATATTCAGACTTATTTTATTTTGTACACTAATAGTCTAATTTTCTCTATGTGCTTCCTTATTTATATTTGTGGATGAAATTAGTTTACTATTTGTATTTATATTATAGACTATGGATCGTATCATACAGCTTAGGTGCGCTCCAACAGGTCCATTAAATTGGAATGCCCTTAGGAGTGTGCTTGTTAGCCATTGTCATATGTGGCTTGGTTTCGTACTTTTGGAACTGGGGAATGATAAGCCTCGACCGAGCCGAACTCGACTAGAGTTCGGTTTGGACCCTGCCAAAAGTGCTGACTCAAAATATTCGAATTCTGACTGGGAAGCAGAACCCTCGAATGCGAGGCCCTAGAGATGTCGTAGGCGGTTCATAGAAATCTTCTAGTATAATGTCATATTTGGCTCATCATAATTTTTTTTATTGTATATGTATATGTTTGATCTTACTTTTCTGCAAATGCATGTTAGACGAACAAAGCAAAGTGTGATATATTTGATACACATTAGGACAATGCTAAGTCTAAGTATCAATATTATAGAGATTGCATGATTATTAGTGATATTATATTGTTAAACTTAATCGATTAGCCATATTCAAAAACTCAACTTAATGGGCTAACATCAACTGGAGCAATCCCCTTGTTGCCCATCTTCATTCGTCCAAACCTACCACCTCGGTATGACGTGAAGATCCTCCTCTACGAAGTGGCATGATACGATGCTCCCGTATCCATAACCCAATCGTCGTCATAACACTTGCCACAAGCTTCCACAATGTCGATTGTTGTGATAATGATATCTCCTTTTCTTCCTGATCATCCTTTTCTTTGGCTTTCTCTGTAAACTCCCTTACCCAAAATAGGTATTTTGTGTATATTTTATATTATTATATTTATTATAGATGTTGAAGTTATTTAGAGCATTCTCTTAGTTAATTAGAAAATAATTTATTTTAGTATATTCACTTATATAAATATTTATTTAGAATTATTTTTAGGCTATTTTAGATTATTGGGATTTTTCCATAATTTTTAGTTAATTAAAAACTAGAAACACTAATTTTCTAGGACTTTGAAGAATTTATTTTATGTTCAAACTTAATTAAAAATATCCCAAACTTTTATTTTAGGTTCTAAATAATAAAATATATTTTCTAGAATTTTTTGGGAATTTTCTGATTATTTTTAGCATTTATTTTGAGTTAATTATGAAAAACTGAATTAAAAACTAATTTCTGAAAAAGAAAACCCAAAAAGTAATTAATTCTGCCCAGTCAGCAAACAGGGGGCCCACCTATCAGCCTCCAGCAGTGAACAGTGCCGGGCCCGCTTGTCAGTGACTGCTGAGTGGGTGCGAGCCGAGCCGAGCCGAGTCAGAGTTCGACTCGGACTCAACTGAGCCGAGCCGCAGCGAACCCAGACCGTTAGATCTGAGCGGGCAGCGTCGGATGGCTGCCACGTGGCGCTATATGAGCCGCGGCTGCTCTCTCTCCCCTCTATATATATAATAGTTTAGATATTAATTTCTAGGGTTTTTCTTCAGCCGATTTTTGGAGAATTGTCATCTAGGGTTCCTTCATCTTCCAGAAGCCATTGCGCATAGCTCCGGACTCCAAACGAGGCCTAGTTTTTTTTGTTAGAACGATATTGAGGTTAGCTTTCTGATTATATAAATTGTTTTTCGAAATTATGAGTATTAAATTCTGAAAAATTTGTAGAGCACAGTATGTCCGAAAATAGACGTGTTTCAATGTTTTCGCGATTCCGGGAGAACCAGGAATCAGAATCATTAACCGTTTAAAGTTTCGAAAACCTAATGTCTAGATAAATGACATATGTTTTTCTCAGAATTTAATTCGAAGTATTTATATACTGTTAATTCTGTAGAACTTCTAGGTTAGAATTTAACCATCGGTGCACAATACAAAATTTCTATGTGCCATAATTCCCAAACGATTTTGAATTCGGATGAGCCGTAAATTCCAGCATATTTTTGACGCTGAAATCTACAGGAAATCATGCATGAAAGTTGAGTTTGTGTCGGTTGACTTTTCGGTCAACAGATCGTCTCGATTTGCGTGCCATGAGTCTCGAGTTGATAAAATTTAGTTTCTTTGGACAAAATTTAGGAATTAACATAAAAATTAGAATAATAAGATTAAAATAGGATTTTAGAATAATTATTCCAGAATTAAGTAAATTAAAATAAATTATCTTTTGACGTGATAAATTTGTAATACATAGGATATTGGATTTGTTCTGCGCGACTTCTGGAGCAGGTTATTGGTACATCGCAGCTTTCTTACCAGGCAAGATACCTTGCCAAATTATTTATAGTACTTTGCATGCTATTTATATTTTTGTTTAGTCATTGCCTGTGTAGTTTCGTCAGTTATAGTCATTGCATGTGTAGTTAGTTCAATCATTACTATATATATTAGATATGTTGACACACACTTGACACCTAGTATCATGAGAGGACAATCATTAGGCGTATGGGCTTTTAACCACTCTGGTAAACCGTAGTATATAGTTCGCACTACGGACGTGTGTTGCGCTGGTCGCTACCCCAGAGGTATGTCGATTTCTGTAGAGTCGCGCTGGTCGCTACCCCAGAGGTATGTCGATTTCTGATGTCCATTGGCGTGTGTGTGAGTTGTGAGGCTTAGATCGAGTAGCCTACCCTTGCCCATACGTCGAAAAGTTGTCCTTATTTGCATTCATATAGATTGTCTTGTACAGCGTACTTATTTATTTTCAAATATTATGCATGTTTACTGTACTCAAATTGGCTCGTATTTTCTGTATCTTGTTACGTCCCTCTGAGGACCTAGTCCTCTGCCAGGTGTATCTGTTCTTGAGTATTTGCAGGATCGCAGATTTGGATGATTACTTGTGATCCGAGGATGTCTTCTCTTCGAGCTGTGATTGATAGCTGGTATTCTTATATTGTGTTGTGGTATTGTACTTATATTGTATATACTTTTCCATTCGAGTTGGTAGTGGATTTGTTTCCATCCAACTATCATCCTTAGCTACTTATATTGAGATCTAGTTATATAGATTATGGTTATTTGTTTATATTGATTTTCTGTGGATGAGATCTAGAGTATACCCTGTGACTTGTGACATATATTTTATACCACTTGTGGATTTGATATTCATATTTCAGCGTACGTGTGGATTTGGTTTCCATATATTAGAGTTGCCATATTCATGCGGCTGGCATGCTTACGTGTCCTAGTCCTACGTATTTTTGAGACTGGGGCGTGACATATTTTTGTGGTGGCCCATGCAGGTCGAGAGCATATTGTCTCGGTTACGTTACTGTACCGAACAAGCCTGCACCTAGGACTAGAGTATAGGATCTCATCCACAATTGACTATGATTCATCTTCCTTCTCTCTATTCGATTCGAATAATTACATCCTGCTTGATTCCTGTACTTCCCTAATAGTTCTTTGAGAATAGCCTTCTGCTAGAATATAGGAACCCCTATTATTATGATGATAATTATGGTAGCACACCTATTAAGAATACAACGAGAATATAGACACACCACTAAGTTTAGAATATCTAGTGAACCCTAGAATTCCTTATCTATAGATTGGTTTACTATTACCCCTTGATGTATTATGAGGACGTGAGGGTAGTATAGACGCTACTAGAGTTAGAAGTTTTACCATAATGTTTGACACCTAGTATCACATAGTCTTTTGACCTATTAATTGAAGTGTAACCGAATGATATTTATCGCATGCTAGCAAAAGACGACAGTGTTTATTCAGACCATAGAATTTAGAGGTCCTTGCCCTATTTGGTCGACTAGCGACTTAGATAAGGAGGTTGTATGATAACTGTAGAGATTGTAGAGTCTTTTATTATTATTGCTTATGTTGCTTTTGCTTTTGCGAACTTGAATTATTTTGTAACTTCTCACATCATAATCCAGCGTTATATTTTCTGTGCTACCTTGAATTATGCTGCTATTATAGCCTAGTTTTTGCAAGCTTAATCTTATATCGAGCTTGTTCATGACATATGTGTTATTGGGGCCTGATCAACCACACTAATACAAATTGTCTAATCAGAATCAGTGTATTATGGTCTAGCTAGCCATAATGCGCTTAATTCGCCCTTCGCAATAGTATTTTACGTGGATTGAGATGTATAGTTGACTAGTAGACAAATATACTTACCCTCTAGATACGACAAAGCATATCATATCAAGTACATAAGTGCACCGATGTGAGCATGCGAATAGGAAATTACCAAATTAAGATTTCAATCCACAACTGTCTTGACAATTCCCATTTGAATTCTTTAAATGCTTTGATTCCCATACTTCCATTCTATTACCCCTCCTTGAACTCTTTTCCATTGCTTTCCGTCTTCCCTTGTTTCGGAAAGATAAAATCTCGTGCTTGGAAATAAGTGATACACGGATAGTACAAGATATACCCCATAGGCCAATCACATTATTTGGTGACTATCTTTCATAATTGATTAAGGGCATATCACATATGATATAATTGGTGTTAAAGTTTTGAGGATTGAATGACATGAGAAAATAAATTGAGGAATATTTTTCTTAAATGTGAGAGCCTTATGTGATAGATGGGTAAATTCTAAGTTGGGTAGAAATTGCATTATTAAACTTGAGGAGAATTTTTTTAGATTGTGATCAAGTAGGATTAGATTGAGAGATTAAGTCCTTTTTAAATGTGGAGAATTTAAAAAGAAGGATTAAGATAATGAGGATTTAACGAATTTTAAAATCTTGATATTGCGGACCAAATATTTATACTTTGAGCACATGATTTAAATTTTGAATATTGAAGGATGAATCATCGATTTAAATTTTGAGGATAAATATAGAATTTTAGACTTGAACAATTGGTGAATTAGATTTAAATTTACAATTTGATGATTTGAATTAAAAAGTTCAATTTTGATTGTTGGGTCACCTATTTGAAATATTGAGGATGTAAATTGAGTTTAAATATTTGAAGAGTACAAAAATCTTAGGTTGAGAATAGGAATAAGATTTGATTAGAATTGTTTATTGTTCAAAGTCTAGAGGAGATTATGATAGTTGGAAATTGTGATATAAATTTTGATGTGGGATGTCATATAGACTTGAGTTAGATTTGGATGTTGATTATTTAAAAATCGAGGAGAGATTACGACAGGTTGAATTTTGATTTAAACAGTGGTTATCTTAATTTTGAAGTGATCGCGATAGATTTGAATAGAGTTTGTTATTTAAATTTTTGGAAGAGATTGCGATTGACGTACCTTATGTACGAATGTGAAGGATTTAACAAATTATGCCTTATTTTAATTTCGAGGACGAAATTGTTTTAAGTTGGGTAGATTGTAAACTCCCTCACCCAAAATAGGTATTTTGTGTATATTTTATATTATTATATTTATTATAGATGTTGAAGTTATTTAGAGCATTCTCTTAGTTAATTAGAAAATAATTTGTTTTAGTATATTTACTTATATAAATATTTATTTAGAATTATTTTTAGGCTATTTTAGATTATTGGGATTTTTCCATAATTTTTAGTTAATTAAAAACTAGAAACACTAATTTTCTAGGACTTTGAAGAATTTATTTTATGTTCAAACTTAAATAAAAATATCTCAAACTTTTATTTTAGGTTCTAAATAATAAAATATATTTTCTAGAATATTTTGGAAATTTTCTGATTATTTTTAGCATTTATTTTGAGTTAATTATGAAAAACTGAATTAAAAACTAATTTCTGAAAAAGAAAACCCAAAAAGTAATTAATTCTGCCCAGTCAGCATACAGGGGGCCCACCTGTCAGCCTCCAGCAGTGAACAGTGCCGGGCCCGCCTGTCAGTGACTGCAGAGTGGGTGCGAGCCGAGCCGAGCCGACCTCGAGCCGAGCCGAGTCAGAGTTCGACTCGGACTCAGTTGAGCCGAGCCGCAGCGAACCCAGACCGTTAGATCTGAGCGGGCAGCGTCGGATGGCTGCCACGTGGCGCTATCTGAGCCGCGGCTGCTCTCTCTCTCCTCTATATATATAATAGTTTAGATATTAATTTCTAGGGTTTTTCTTCAGCCGATTTTTGGAGAATTGTCATCTAGGGTTCCTTCATCTTCCAGAAGCCATTGCGCATAGCTCCGGACTCCAAACGAGGCCTAGTTTTTTTTGTTAGAACGATATTGAGGTTAGATTTATGATTATATAATATTTTTTTCGAAATTATGAGTATTAAATTCTGGAAAATTCGTAGAGCACAGTATGTCCGAAAATAGACGTGTTTCAATGTTTTCGCGATTCCGGGAGAACCAGGAATCAGAATCATGAACCGTTTAAAGTTTTGGAAACCTAATGTCTAGATAATTGACATATGTTTTTCTCAGAATTTAATCCGAAGTATTTATATACTGTTAATTCTGTAGAACTTCTAGGTTAGAATTTAACCATCGGTGCACAATACAAAATTTGTATGTGCCATAATTCCCAAACGAATTTGAATTCGGACGAGCCATAAATTCTAGCATGTTTTTTACACTGAAATCTACTGGAAATCATGCATGAAAGTTGAGTTTGTGTCGATTGACTTTTCGGTCAACAGATTGCCTCGATTTACGTGCCATGAGTCTCGAGTTGATAAAATTCAGTTTCTTTGGACAAAATTTAGGAATTAACATAAAAATCAGAATAATAAGATTAAAATAGGATTTTAGAGTAATTATTCCAGAATTAAATAAATTAAAATAAATTATCTTTTGATGTGATAAATTTGTAATACATAGGATATTGGATTTGTTCTGCGCGACTTCTGGAGCAGGTTATTGGTACATCGCAGCTTCCTTACCAGGCAAGATACCTTGCCAAATTGTTTACAGTACTTTGCATGCTATTTTATTTCTGTTTAGTCAATGCCTGTGTAGTTTCGTCAGTTATAGTCATTGCATGTGTAGTTAGTTCAGTCATTACTATATATATTAGATATGTTGACATACACTTGACACCTAGTATCATGAGAGGACAATCATTAGGCGTATGGGCTTTTAACCACTCTGGTAAACCGTAGTATATAGTTCGCACTACGGACGTGTGTCGCGCTGGTCGCTACTCCAGAGGTATGTCGATTTTTGTAGAGTCGCGCTGGTCGCTACCCCAGAGGTATATCGATTTCTGATATCCATTGGCGTGTGTGTGAGTTGTGAGGCTTAGATCGAGTAGCCTACCCTTGCCCATACGTCGAAAAGTTGTCCTTATTTGCATTCATATAGATTGTCTTGTACAGCGTACTTATTTATTTTCAAATATTATGCATGTTTACTGTACTCAAATTGGCTCGTATTTTCTGTATCTTGTTACGTCCCTCTGAGGACCTGGTCCTCTGCCAGGTGTATCTGTTCTTGAGTATTTGCAGGATCGCAGATTTGGATGATTACTTGTGATCCGAGGATGTCTTCTCTTCGAGCTGTGATTGATAGCTGGTATTCTTATATTGTGTTGTGGTATTGTACTTATATTGTATATACTTTTCCATTCGAGTTGGTAGTGGATTTATTTCCATCCAACTATCATCCTTAGCTACTTATATTGAGATCTAGTTATATAGATGATGGTTATTTGTTTATATTGATTTTCTGTGGATGAGATCTAGAGTATACCCTGTGACTTGTGACATATGTTTTATACCACTTGTGGATTTGATATTCATATTTCAGCGTACGTGTGGATTTGGTTTCCATATATTAGAGTTGCCATATTCATGCGGCTGGCATGCTTACGTGTCCTAGTCCTACATATTTTTGGGACTGGGGCGTGACATTCTCAGCTTTGAGCTTCATCCATTTCTTCTTAATATGACCCCTTTCGCCACAGCCCTCCTTGCGGTCCACAGTCGTAAGATCCCAAGAACTTTTTCATGTCCTCGCCTGTGACTTAAGTCTTCACTTCCCGTAGGAAGCAACCAAAGCAGACTCCTGCGATAATTTAACATACTTTTGTCGGACCTCCTCGTTTAACAAACTACTTTTGACTACCTCTATCATGACAACTCTACCAGGCGTGGAGTTGTTCACGGATACCATCAGCGTCTCTCATCTTTTCGGTAGAGAACTCAAAAGCAGAAGTGCCTAGAGCTCATCATCAATCACTATCTTTATCGTAGATAGCTGATTGATGATACCCTGAACCTCGTTCAGATGTTGTGCCACTAGGGCATCTTTCGTGTACTTCGAATTAACGAGTTGGAGAATAAGAAATGCCTTGTTCCTAGCCGTCTACCTTTCGTACGGCGAATGTAGCTTCTCCCACAAATGCTTTTGTTGAACTCTCCATAGACACGAGATAAAAAACCGAATCGTATAACCATTGGCAAATTTATCCAATGACCTTCTGATCGAGTTATTTTCAGTCATCAACAACTTTGTACGATGGCTTTGCGATGTCGTCCTCCTACGGACCATGCAAGTCCTTGCACCAGAGTAGATACTCCATTGGCAAATTTATCCAACGACCTTCTAAATCGTCCGCTTCCCCCAGTGAGGGTGATCATACATGTGATTATCTGCTCCGTAGACATTGTTGTACTTCCCCCTGGTAAACCCGAGAGCTTTGATACCCGATGTTGGGATCGGACCAAAGCCAAAATCTTTGATACCAAATATTAGGACTGGAACGCCGATAACGTACTTTGATACTGTGTCTGAAACTGACTCGAAGTATACGGATGGTGCCCCGGTAGCATAACATCTAACCGAGATTCAGGATATTATCAATCAAATATCAATCAGCTGTCTGCGATGAAGATGGTGATTGATGATGAGTTTTAGGCCCTTTTGCTTTCGAGTGCTCAACCGGAAAGCTCGGAGACATTGGTGGTGTCAGTGAGCTACTCCGTCCCTTGTGTAGTTGTCACGATGGAGGAAGTCAAAATCAGCTTGTTGAACAAGGAGATCCGGCATAAGCAAGTGCAATCGTCGCAGGAGTCCGCTCTGGTGGCTTCACGGGAAGGGAAGACCCAAGTCACAGACCAGGAGAGGGAGGAGTTCTCGGGATCTTGCGTCTATTGACCACAAGGATGACTGCTATAACTGTGATGAAAGGGGTCATATCAAGAGGAACTGCATGAAGCTCAAAGCTGAGAAGGCCAAAGGCAAGGATGATTAGGAGGATCTCACGGCTATGGGAGATCTCATCATCGCAGCAACCGACGAAGAGGAACCTTGTGGCATGTGTCATGATGGCGATTGGGTCATGGATACGAGGGCGTCGTATCACGCCACTCCATATATGAGGATCTTCATGTCATACCACGACGACATATTTGGATATGTGAAGATGGGCAACAAGGGGACGGCTGCAGTTGTAGGCATCGGTAATGTGTACTTAACAAACGAGCTTGGTGAGAAGTTTGTTCTCAAGGATGTGCGATATATATCGAGTTTGCGCTATAACATAGTTTCGGTAGGGAGGCTGGTGGATGATGGTTGTCGCAGTTTGTTTGGGGACAAAGATTGGATGCTTATGAAGGGTTCATAACAGCTGGCTCGAGGAGATTTATGTTATGGCGTGTACAGGCTCAAGCCGTCGAGTTGTACAGGCAGGCCACAGACATCGGATGGAGGCTCGAGAGATATTCGACAGGAGTTGGATCATCGAGAACTTGCTGAGGAGGGGCTTCGAGATGCTTTGAGGATTACAGAGGATTACAGAGGATTCGGTTCGTCGAGACAAAGCGACGAATGGTGATGATCCAAAAATTGAGTTTCAGTATGTCGGTCCCATGACAGCTGGTCGATCTCCAGGTAGTGGTTGCTTCACGGATCCGATTTTTGCGATTGGTGGTTTGCCATAGCTTCATGGAATGACATTGGTTTCAGCAGTTCGAGGCTAGGGAGGAGATCAAGATTTACAGCAAACTCAATCTGAGGCAGGAGCGTCACCATTCATACAGTTTCGAGAAAGTTGTAGGTCATCGACGGCATGCAGAGTGCGTGATGTTCTGCTCGAGGACGCATGTGTATGGGGAAGCTTCAGGTTCGGACACGAAGGTGGACAGATTCAGGAGTTCGAATATCGAAAGAATCGTACCGTCTGCTTGGTTGCGCCAGCCAAGGGTGAAGAAGCTCTTCGGAACGTTAACACGTTCCAGTGGAAGATGAAAGTCGGGGACATGCAGCCAAGACTCTCAGTGAGGCTGATCATCAGGGACTTCGGTCTTGACCGTGTTATCGATATCGACAGGATCCCAGTAGTGCACAGAAGATAAATACAATCACTATCAGAATAATCAAGATGAAATAATAATTAATAAGTCTCAATAAAAGTCTCGGGGAACAACCCGATAATGAGTTTGATATAGTAGTTCAATAAACAGGAATAAGTGTCTAACAACAGAAATGACTGAGTATATATAAAGCAGATAATCAGGAGAAATTCTCTGGCATCACCTCGTCCTCTAGTGCTGGTACTGCTCCAATGTCTGCTCATGTCCCGTATATCTCAGGGTAGATCTCCTCTGCTAAACCTGGGGACAATCCGGATTCCAGGTCCTCGGGGGACATAGCAAGGTACAAGAATAACTCAAGCCAAATAAATGCAGTATATATAAAATATATCAATAGGGCAAAGTAAGTAACCAGCTAAGTGATATGCAAAATGAGAGCATCACTAGAACTCAGGCTGAGACTACTACAAGCTCTGTGTCGGGGAGCCGGTAGCAGTTATATCATGCAGTGGCCTAGCTTTGTGTGTCTACGGCACCGTCATAATATATAAAATCAGCCTGTACCTTGTGTGTCTCTCCCCACCCAAAGTAATCACACGTCTCATGTCCACGACGTCTCATGTCCATAACACGCAAGATCATGACCTCTAACAGATGCAACGAGTCATAATGATAGCTAAGCATATGTAATATCTATGTCACGAATCTTGTAACCTATTCAGAATCACCATGAATATCTCAGAAAGATTCTATCTCATGAACAGTATTAATTGTCCTATGGTATGACGTACTTGATAATGCAAGCACGAAAATGTATAGGGTCGCAATATCAATCTCTAGGTGACGTTACACAACTCCGCGTACGGCGTTGACACCCGAATCTTATTCGGACGCTAAGCAATGTCATACGGTCCTAGGTTGAACAGATTCATCATATAAATAAATCAAGAAAATATTATGTAGCAAGTACTGCAAGATTCACAAGGTACACTTGCCTGGAGTTTGAATTCCAACAGTTGCTCCAGTTATAGCAAGATCTTCAAGTACTCCTTCGGATGCTGAAATAAACACTACCATCATTCTTAGAAGATATAAAATAGCTAGGATTGCCTGTCCATATATCCAATTTGGACACTGGGACAAAATTGACAGTTTATGGTCAAAGCGGGATCCACATGTGGCCCACTTCGCACCGAAAAACGTATCAGAGACAAAGTCCTCCAAATTCGCCAAACTTAGTGTCTACTAGTCCAGAACGACAAGGGTGAAATTGACCAAATCAACTTTTGCAAAATCCCACACATCCGTATTGACGGTGCGAACCTTTCGGTGAAATTCGCACACGACCAAGTCGCCTCGTTTAGCGGAACGCACCCAGTTCGGGAGAATCAGGTTTAATTAACCAAGTTTTTGGTCAATTTTATCCGCAAATAAAATACTCGGCCGGCGGTGACACTGTGCTGCTGGTGGTCGATGCTGGCGGCGGCGGAGGTCGTCAGCAGGTCGTCGTGGTCACAACGAGGGTCGCCTGGGTTGAGGTCGGCCGGGTTGTCGTGGAGTCTTCGGAGGGAAGCTCTGGGCCGCTGGAGGTTGCCGCCGGTGCTGGGGTCGGCAGTAGAGAGGTGGTGGTGCTGGGGTGGCCGGGGCTGTCGAGGTCGGTGGCGGCCGGAGTGGCGGTGGAGGATGATGGGGAAGACTAAAAATGACTGGATCGGAAGGCCGTTGGATTCATCCTTCAATGGCTGGACGATTCGGTGTTTCACCACGTGTCCATAGAGAGTTCTGCAAAAGCATTATAGGAGAAGCTGCATTCGCTGTACGAAAGAAAGACGGCTGGCAACAAGGTATTTCTGATTTGCCAACTTGTCAACTCGAAGTACATGAAGGGTGCCCCAATGGCACAATATCTGAACGAGATTCAGGATATTATCAATCAAATATCAATCAGCTGTCTGCGATGAAGATGGTGATTGATGATGAGTTTCAAGCCCTTTTGCTTTCGAGTTATCAACCGAAAAGCTGGGAGACGTTGGTGGTGTCAGTGAGCTACTCCGTCCCTAGTGGAGTTGTCACGATAGAAGCAGTCAAAAGCAGCTTATTGAACGAGGAGATCCGGCATAAGCAAGTTCAATCGTCACAGGAGTCCGCTCTGGTGGCTTCGTACTGGAAGGGAAGACCCAAGTCACAAGCCAGGACAGGGAGGAGTTCTCGGGATCTTGCGACTATTGACCACAAGGATGACTGCTATAACTGTGACGAAAGGGGTCATATCAAGAGAAACTGCATGAAGCTCAAAGCTGAGAAGGCCAAAGGCAAGGATGATTAGGAGGATCTCACGACTATGGGATATCTCATCATCTCAGCAACCGACAAAGAGGAACCTTGTGGCATATGTCATGATGGCCATTGGGTCATGGACACGAGGGCATCGTATCACGCCACTCCATATAGGAGGATCTTTACGTCATACCACGACGACATATTTGGACGTGTGAAGATGGGCAACAAGGGGACGACTGCAGTTGTAGGCATCGGTGATGTGTACTTGACAACCGAGCTTGGTGAGAAGCTTGTTCTCAAGGATGTGCGATATGTACCGAGTTTGCGCTATAACATAGTTTCGGTAGGGAGGCTGGCGGATGATGGTTGTCGCAGTTTGTTTGGGGACAAAGATTGGATGCTTATGAAGGGTTCCCAGCAGCTGGCTCGAGGAGATTTATGTTGTGGCATGTACAGGCTCAAGCCGCCGAGTTGTACAGGCAGGCCATAGACATCGGATGGAGGCTCGAGGGATATTCGACAGGAGTTGGATCGTCAAGAACTTGCTGAGGAGGGGCTTCGAGATACTTTGAGGATTACGACGGATTTGGTTCGTCGAGACAAAACGACGAATGGTGATGAGCCAAAAATTGAGGGTCAGTATGTCGATCCCATGACAGCTGGTCGATCTCCAGGTAGTGGTTGCTTCACGGATTCCATTTTGGCGATTGGTGGTTTGCCAAAGCTTTATGGTACGAAATTGGTTTCAGCAGTTCGAGGCTAGGGAGGAGATCAAGCTTTACAGCAAACTCAATCTGAGGCGGGAGTGTCACCATTCACACAGTTTCGGGAAAGCTGTGGGTCATCGACGACATGCACAGTGCATGATGTTCTGCTCGAGGATGCATGTGTATGGGGGAGCTTCAGGTTCGGACAAGAAGGTGGACAGATTCAGGAGTTCGAATATCGGAAGAATCGTACCGTCCGCTTGGTTGCGCCAGCCAAGGGTGAAGAAGCTCGTCGGAACGTTAACACGTTCCGGTGGAAGATGGAAGTCGGGGACATGCAACCAAGACTCTCGGTGAGGCTGATCATCAGGGACTTCGGTCTTGACCGTGTTATCGATATCGACAGGATCCCAGTAGTGCAGGAAGTGTTACGCATTGTAGAAGCATGAACCTGAGGAAGAGTCCCTAAAAGCCTCTCCAATGGATTCTTCAGGACTATCCTCACTCAAGAAAATTACTCCACAGTGAATTGTCCAGACATAAGTTTATGTTCATCATCCAAGCATTTTATTTCTTTACCCAGAAGTTTGTCATGTTCATATTACCTCTGAGCAAACTCTCCGAGTTTCTGGCTATCGATTATCACGTCCATATTACCTCTGATATCGGTTGTCGTCTCAACTTAACGCCCGTACTTAACTCTAAGTATGCCAGTGATGTTAGGTCCACAAAAACTGCCATGTCCATATTACCTCTGAGCAGATATGCACCTCCGTCCCCGGTGGAATTGCATCCCAGAAGTTTGTCATGTTCATATTACCTCTGAGCAAACTCTCCGAGTTTCTGGCTATCGATTATCACGTCCATATTACCTCTAATATCGGTTATCGTCTCAACTTAACGCCCGTACTTAACTCTAAGTACGCCAGTGGTGTTAGGTCCACAAAGACTGCCATGTCCATATTACCTCTGGGCAGATATGCACCACCGTCCCCGGTGGAATTGCATCCCAGAAGTTTGTCATATTCATATTACCTCTGAGCAAACTCTCCGAGTTTCTGGCTATCGATTATCACGTCCATATTACCTCTGATATCGGTTGTCGTCTCAACTTAACGTCCGTACTTAACTCTAAGTACGCCAGTGGTGTTAGGTCCACAAAGACTGCCATGTCCATATTACCTTTGAGCAGATATGCACCTCCATCCCCAATGGAATTTTATCCCAGAAGTTTGTCATGTTCATATTACCTCTGAGCAAACTCTCCGAGTTCGGGCTATCGATTATCACGTCCATACTACCTCTGATAGTGTCTTGTGTACAAATTTTAGCTAAAAAGCATATTTTTATCATGTCCATATAACCTCTGAATAGATGTATCCTGCTAAAACTTACCGAGAGTATATCACGTCCATATTACCTCTGATATCACTTTCACCCAAACCTGTCATTTACACTCCGAAATGATGGGTCCACAAAGTCAGATGAAAGCCTCTTTATTATTCCCAAGAAAGAGCGAAAGTACATTGAAAAGCAAAAGCAAAAGTACATCATTGAGGGGGAGCGGTCAGGTCGCGAAGCTGCTGCGCCAGTGCGGCCATCCTCTCAGTCCTGGAATCCAAGACATTAGCGCGAGCCCGCTCCAGTCGTGCCTCATCATTGCTCATGAGGAACAATTCCGCTCTAGCCTGAAGAAAACCAGCACGAGCAACTCCTGCACGCGCCAAGTTCTGTTGTGCTACGCCCAATCGGCCATCCGCCACAACTAGAGCTTCCGACGACTGAGAAGCCTACTCCTTTGCCTGAGCGAGTTTGGTTTCCAACTTGCGGACCCTCGCTACATTCCCTTCATGCTCGGCCTGGCACTTCGTTTGAAGAGCAATGGCCTCCTTTAGGACGGCTTTTCCTTCATCCATCTCCTGCTGATGTGTCTGGATGGATTCATTTACACCTGCCATCTGTTCGGCAAGCCGCGCAGTCATGGAGTTGTATCTAGCCTGGACCAGATATTCAATATTGTCTTGAGCTAGCTGCAAGTATTCGTTAATGGGTTTCTCCAAACCATTAACTATCTCCTCCAGCGTTTCAGCTAGCCCAGTGTCGTCAAATTCTCGGATCGGCACTATCGCGGACTGGGAGGACCTCTTCAGCGACGCAAAGCTCAGATTCTTCGCCAACACCCTTGATATTAACATTTTTAAAGTGGTGTAGAAGATGCCAGTGTACTGCTCGATCAGCACAGCTAGATCCGAATGGACGCCGGGAGTGGCCTCGATATTGGTGAGTCCCCCTCCAAGAACAACCGCAGACGATGTCGCCACGGCCGTCGCCTCAACAGGTGGTGCGACGAAAGAAGAAGCACCAACACCGGACAAAGATACCAGCATACTCAAAGGAGGCATTGTCGCAATGACAGGCTCGTCCTCCTCTTGAGATATCGGAATCTCGTCGACAGGCGAGCCGGCACCCGAAGATATTTCCTCTTCAAAATCAGTCACCTCCGTGTCGCCGCCAGGACCTGACACAGAGCCGAAGGGCGCATCTACAGTGCCCTCCCCGAAGAGGTCTTCCCCTAAAAGAGGACGAAAGGAAGTTAGTATCGAAATGATGCTAACTTTTCTAAAAAGAGGCGTGAAGATGACATTTACCCATGGCCGACGGCATATATGTCGCATCTGCGGCCTGTACAGCTAAATCATTTCTTAACGATGCTAAGCAAGCTGTCATACCTGGAGAAAGGGGTCTGCTAACTGACGCTGACAAATAGTCTTCCAGGTCCTCGTCAAACTCCAACCGAGGCTCATCGGCTGGAATCTCGCCAGGTGCACCTACAGACACGGCAGGAGTCTCTCCCGATGCTGATCCGGAAAAAGATATCCTCATTCGGCTCGGCCCCGAAGGCGACATCGTTCCACTACCTGAAGCAGTAGAGGCAACGGCGGCCTCCAGCTGAGATTCTCCGGCACCACCAGCCAGAACTGTAGAGGTTCCCTCTCTAAAAGGCGAGGAACCTCCAATCAAAGAATCATCCCCAACATGGGGAGATGCAGGCTCACTTCCAGGAGCCTCAATACCAGGAATCCGGAGAGGATGATTAACCGTCTTCTTCTTCCTCTTGGGAGGGGAAGTCTCCTTCGGAGTAGGAGCCCTTCGCTTCCCGAAGATTACCAAAGGCCCTGCAGGCAGAGGTACTTCACCCCTCGATACCGCCATCAGAGGCTCATCTGGAGTGACGGACTCCTCACCCTCGTCAGAAGAAATCGAGGGGACTTCGACTCTTCCCCCAGACTTGGAAGAGGGCACCCTAAAACTTTCATGCATATCAAAATCGTGATGGAAGGTGTTCATTGCCATATAGAGCTGGACATACGAGTGCAGGATGCGCAGCTCCGTGGAGAGTGTAATGACCGGCACAGTAAAAATTGCTCCAGTGCAACCCATGAGGAAGTATCGCCAGCCTCTCGCTCCATCAATGAGTCCACCCCTGGACCGGAAGCTGGTGACGGCGTTGCCCACGTGCAACTGATCATACCCAAACTGCCTGACAAACCGACTATGCAGGTAGGGCTCCAAGAAGCAATGGTCTTCACTCCTGAACAGTAAATGGGAAGGTCTAATGCAGACCAACCAATTAAAAGCTTCAGGAGAAATATTGGTCTTCTCTCTACCAGAATCCTCAAGCCTAATCCCCGATTGATTGCGATGTACGGAGGGGACAGTGCAGAAGAGCTTCCAGCTGTGACTGAAGCCCAGCACCCGCCGACAGTCTAGGACCGTGGTCACATTCCAGGAAGATTTCTGGTAGTTCAAGAAGAAACTAGCCCCCGAACTACTACCGGAGCCGGGAGACATAACCCTGGGTTATGAAGAATTAACCATCCCATCAAATACAGGTATGGTAATTCTACCCTGGGAAAGCTATCGTGCCGAGTCTCATCGGCGAGCAGCCCGTCAGTCATGGCCCTCAGGCCAGCTTGAATGCGGCACACCATGGCAGAAAGCAAGCCCAGTCTTGCCCCGAACATCAGACGCACTACCGGCCATAGCGTGTTGCGGTGAATGCGGTCCGCAGATGCGATGCCAGGTACCACCAGTCGGCGCAGCCATATGGAGAGGAAGCCAGCCAGTTGAGCTTCCCTGGACAGAGGCCTGCGGCAGCGCCTCAAATAACTATAGGCCTTAGTGCCTACAAGATACTGTCCTACCCCTTCGTCGAGGATGAAGTCCGGAGCCCCAGCGTCTACCATGAGATCGTCGACTACCTGAGCATTAAGCATGCTCAGAGGATTCACAGGCAGGTCCTTGCCCTCCAATACCTTCTCCGGTTTAGCTATCCTGGATCGGTGAAAGAAGAGGTAGGACGTCCATTTATTGATGTGAGCCAAATCTGAGGGCTCACCATAAAAAGTGGTACAAGCGAGGTAGTGGCACATCAGCTCCTGGTACACCTCCACTACCTGAGGGTCTGAATCCCCCAGCTCCCGGTTCGTGGGAACATACTCTTCATATAGAGTATCCCCCATCAGCAGCCTCGAGATCTCTACCATCTCATGGAGGGCCAATCCTAACTCCCCCAGTAGAGTGGCGAAAGTCCCGGTGAGCAAAATATATTGCTCCATCAGTGCCAGAAATATGTTGGGGTTAGGAGGTAACCCAACGCTGGTGGCACTCACAACTGCAAACAGACCAATGCTCTCCAACTCGGTCTGAAAATGCTTTAGGGCCCAATCAACTAAGCGAGCACATCGAAGGTTCGTAGGGGTGATCCACCCACCGCACCGAGGGTTCACCTTGGGGTATACTCCCCCGTGCCCCATAAAATCATTGCAAAAAGTAGGTAACTGGACCAGCTGAATCACTAAGCTGTCTTCACTCGGGACACTGCCCGGGTACAGTCCCCTGAACATCGTCAGAGAGCCGGATGGGCAGCTGACAAACGACCCCTGGTCAGCTCCTTTCAGATGAAAGATCTTCCCCGCCTGCCATGAAGATCGGGAGTCAGCGTCCACGACATCCGCCTGGGATGTGTAGCATGAAAGAAAGCCGAGATGGGATAGTCTCTCGACATCTTGGGCAGATACAAAACCAAGCTCCCGGCAGGGAAAACCCAGAGTTCTCTCTTGGGCTTCGTTTGGGACTGCTTGTCAATCATGTCCCAGAAGAGGAAAGCCGGCTTTAGGTACTGGTCCCCATCTATGTACGTCAGGGGCTCCCCATTGATCAAGTTCAGTAGCATTCGCTCGCCCTGAGCCGATATCAAAATTTCCCTTCCTTCGGGATACTGGGGCCCGGAGATAGGAAATGTCACGTGTGACAGGTCCTCCAGGTAGTGGGAGTGCAGCATCCCGACGACAGAACCAATCACATCGGCTAGCGGAGACGCATGCAAGTTAACTGCAAGATGCAAGAAAGACAAGTCAGATCCTATAAACTTGCAGCATACGCCAAAAATCAACAGTCTGTGCTTCACGCCAAGACCGTAGAAACTTGACCATTACGCTGGAATCCATTTCCTAAAGCGTAAAGTTCAAGACTAGCAGTAAACAGTCTGTGCTTTACGCCAGACTGATAAATTTGAGGTATTACGCCAGAATCTTCATCCAGAAGCGTAACACTCAAATTTTATACGCCAACTTTCGATAGTCAAAGCTTTTACGCCAGACTGCAAAAATATGAAGTTTTTGTGCTGACACATTAGAAATGTGGGCGTAAAAGATGAAACGTCTCTGTGCATCATCTTCCTCAAAGAGGCTATCAGCACAGAAGACGACCTAGCGCGGTCACGTACAACGTGTGCGAAGGATTTTCAGTCGTTCTTTTTTGTCCCAAAAGCTCTACCTTTAAGGCCGGGTGCACTGCTCGTCGGCGGGATACTTCGCTCAGAATGAAGTTTGCCTTGCCCGACCGAAGACGCTCTCACTTGAGCAGAAGAACGAGAAGAAGAATCAACCTTCTTTTCCTTAGTGGAGGGGACTTGTTTCGGGGCCATTACTGGAAACTTTGAAAATCTCGGAGAAGAGACGAAGAAGAACTCGAACAGTCGAAGGCTTTCTTTCGCAGAAGACGGATGAAAAGTTTTTCTATCAGAAACTTGGGGTATATATAGAGTTCGGATGGACTCCTCGGATCCCGAACCAAATCTCCTAATTAATATTCGGTTATGATTGGGGACTACGTCAGCCTATTACTCAGAGAAGGCGGACAGTCAGCGAATTCGAAAAGTTTTCGCGCAAAGCAGATTCGTGGTTTCTACGCTAAGGAGCTTTCTACGCTCGACAGCTACAGATCTACGATTTTACGCTCATAGGCTATAAGTCTATGGTTTTACGCCCGGATGCCTTTGTGCTCGGTAGCTTTTATGCTCGAGAGGCTACAAACCTACGACTTCACGCTCAGCAGCTACAAATCTATGATCTCATGCTCGGTGGCGTTTAGTTTACGCTCAGAGGCAACAGATCCACAACTGCACGCTCGGAAGATTTCCTTTTCACAGGCTATAAATCTACAGTTCTGTGCCAAGGAGCTTTCTATGCTCGACGGCTACAAATCTACTGTTTTACGTTCAAAGGCTACAAGTCTATGGTTTTACGCCCGGATGCTCTCATTCTCGGTAGCTTTTATGCTCGAGAGGCTACAAACCTACAACTTCACGCTCAGGAACTACAAGTCTATGATTTCACGCTCGGTGGCGTTTAGTTTACGCTCAGAGACTGCAAACTTATGATTTCACGCTCTATGACTTTCCACACATCTGAGGGATACGCCGGCCAGAGTACAGTACATCTGAACAATTCTCAAGACGATCAATTGTAGGAGTTCACACAGAAGATACTCCTTCTTAACCTCAAAATGCCCTAAGTACCCGAAGTATACAGAGTTCAACATTGAAAATTACTCTTCTTTATGGGTCGATTCGAAGTTCAACCAGACTCCAGTCTGAATATTTCATCTACAAATTCAAGATGGTGACTCAGTTTGACAGCAATTTCTCGCCCTGTTCCAAGGAATTTTCGAGAAATTATTCTTGAAGATGATGTCTGAATAAGAACTCTGTTTATTAAAAGTAACAGTTCAGAATTCTACGCGGTTCCTCATTCCTAACAGCAGGACAGTTCGAATACTCGACTGCTACAGCGGCTTTCTGTGCATCCTTAGTTATGCGTAAAAGACAGGACAGGACCTAATACTCTTTCTAACAGAGTCGACGTAAAGTATCAGACGTGTCAAAGCTACACATATTCATACTTCACAGCAAAGTATGGCAATATGATCATATGCAAAGAAGAAAGACGATTTTATTAAAATTAAAAGCATGATTACATGAGGGAAATCCAGTCTACAAGGGTTTTCTTCATTTTCATGATTACATATGAGGAAAATCCCGTCTACAAAGGACTCCCTCATCGTCGTCTGAAGATCGCACCCAGAATCTGTTTCGGCCAGGTTCTCACATGGGCGGCATTCTTCATCCATCTTCTCCAACAGTCAGTCAGTAACCACAAACTGACTGACATATTGGTCAACGGCGGGAGGATACAAAACTGGGCATAGACCCATCCTCCAACAGAAGAAGCAGAGTAAATCTGCTTTCTTACATCCAACGCCGTGACAGATTGAGTTGAGATATTTCACCCAACTCAATCCTGGACAGAGCTAGTCTATCTGCTCTCGTCCACGGAGGTAACGGGAGAAGGTACCGCTTGCAAGCGGCATGGTGAAATACGACCCTTTCTCTCTTCCGAAGAACTACCATACAAAGTTGCTGATTATCCCGAGCAAAGGAGGCTATGATATCCTTCAATGATCCATCATTGCAGAGGACATTTGCTCGAAGATGCCGTCTTTTTCGGCTCCTTACATGCTGGAAGAGCATGATCTCCTTCCTCATCAAGTCGACCAGACTAACTCCGGCCATCATCTCTGTGTGATGAAGGAAGTGTGGGAAGAACAGGAAAACTCCTCAGCCTTTTTATAAGCGGAAGAGATCACCGATCTCCAATAACTCTGCCATAAAGTCAGCCATGAAAGAACGTGTCAGGCTTGACCATTTCACGCTCCACTCAGAGCGTTTCGAGTTACGAGGAACGGTTCATGCTTCATTCAAAGCGTTTCAAATTACGAAGAATTTAAAAGCTTTGAAGGGGGTCTTGTAGAAGCATAAAAAATACGCTGGATAGCTATAAGCAGCATGTTGATGCAGGGCAGCGTAAACAGAGGACCTCTGAGCCATCAAACGTGCAACAGAGCTTTTCCGTTGAGCACAGCGTAAAAATATAGGTTCAAGGACCATCCGCGTAATGCAGTATGTCCAGGCTGCTAAGGCGTAAACAGGGTGCTTCATCGCCTTTATGGCGTAAAACTCATCTGCTTTCAATGCAACATTGAAGTGTACGAGGAACGCTTCATGTTCTTCAAAATGAACCTGTCCGATCATGCAATGAACCTGACGTCTGGACTCCTGACAAAGAGTACTGCACGACAACCCAAGCGACGGCTATAATGATGGCGCGGTACTGCAACCCAGGCTGTCATTTACTGTCATTTTCTTTGCGTAAACCACTTTTACACATACGAAGGAATACGCTGCCTTGTTTTACACAGGCAGATGTGAGCTGTTTACGCTCTGCAGAAGACAAACAGCCTGCCACGTCAAAAGTTGCACTTCGTACAGGGCTCGAGGCACGTCTCTGCATTTAATGTGCAGAGCGGTGACAGTTTCTCGAGGCACGTCTTGCACTTAAAGCGCCGAATACTGACAGATGCCCAAGGCACGTCTCTGCACTTGATGCACAGAAGGGTGGCAGGCCTTCAAAACACGCCTCCTCATTTAATGAGCAGGATAAATGGCGGATCTCCGTATTTAATGCAGGAGATTTGATTAAATATCACCGAACCGTCGTTTAGTGACATCCCCTTTGCGTAAACTACTCTTACGCATATAAGGGAATACGCTGCCCAGTTTTACACAGGTAGACGTGAGCTTCTTACGCTCGGCAGAAGGCAAACAGACCGCCACATCAGCAGTTACTCTTCGTACAGAATTCGAGGCGCGTATCTGCATTTAATGCGCAGAATGATGGCAAATCTTAAAGACAAGCCTCTGCATTTAATGCGCAGGATGGGGGCAGATCTCTGCATTTAATGCAAGAGATTTGATTATATCTCCAAGAGCCGTAATTCCGGCTAAAACGTCCACATCATCTCGGCTTCTACGCCCACTCGGCTCCTACGCCTACTCGGCTTCTATGCCCACTCGGCCTCTATGACCGCTCGGCTTCTACGCCTGCTCGGCTTCTATGCCCACTCGGCCTCTATGACCGCTCGGCTTCTACACCTACTCGGCTTCTATGCCTACTCGGCTTCTATGCCATGGTGACAGTTACTGGCTTCTACGCCAACCTCTTCCACACAAGGGATAACTACCTACGTTGCTTCTATGCCGTGATCTTTGCAGCAGATATACGCATTTGTCCTTTAGTTGGACACGCGTCACATGCTCACTCAAAAGGTCATCTATACGCAGGCATTGGTTATTTTAAACCATCGTGTAAAAGGGTGCTGTACTTTCCACTACTCGGTTTCTATACCGACTGAGTGGTCACTGTCACTAAAACTCTATAAATAGAGACCTCTATCAACAGAGGAAGAGGTCGAAGAAATTGAAGGTCAAAAAGGTCGAAGAAATTGAAGGTCAAAAGGGTCGAAGAAATTAAAGGTCAAAGAGAGGAAAGAAATTGGAGGTCAAGAGAGAGAGGAGAATCCAGAGCTCAGGCAAAGAGAAGGGATCGACGACTTTGACATCAAGCATCCACCCTCTTTAGCAACCTTCGAAGCTGCTTTCTGCCTTCCACGACACTTCTTCAATATCGTGTGGTCCAAGGGCTAAAGTGATCGGCCGCAGATAAGACACCTATAGCAATATTTACCCAGATTAAATAAATTGTACTAAGTCATCCTCGTATAGGATTAAATTGTACAATCTTGTTTGTAAACATAAAAGAAGGGCGAGTTTTCGTATAAGACCTCATTTTCCACACATTATCTTTTCCGTTTATTATCCGAAACAAGCATGGCAGCTAGCGTCGATGTGATGGTCGATGAGCTGGAGATGATGGAAGATGCAAAGCAACTCGGGGGGATCGGAGATCGGTTGCATGGGGGAGTAGAATTTCTGTCGCGGGACGACATGCATGGAGTCCAGTTAAGGAGCCATAGGGCCAAGACCTCTCATCAGACTGGAGGGGGAGATTGTTGGGAATCAAGTCTGCTGAAGGGGGGAAGAGTTCGGTCCGAACTCGGTGTGGTGTTCCAGAACCTTAGAACCGAACTCGGTCCGAGTTCGGTATCGGCGACGACTGCTTGGGTTTTGGAGTTTTTATGTTATATTTTGGACCGTTGGATGCTAGTGGACGACTGGATCTTATGGTTGGCTATTGTTAGGATTTTCTAACCCTAAAATAGGTTTCTCATCCTATAAATAGGGAGGAGGGTAGAGGCACAAAGTAGAAGCACAAGTTGAAGATTCGGGTGCTCGTCCACAGAAAATCTAAGAAAAAATTCGTGCTTAATGAAGAAGGAGATCTAATTAATTAGTCGTCAATTTCGGTTAGGGAGATTGCTACGGGTTGGTGAGTGATTTCAATTGTAATCTTCTGTTTTTCTTCTTGAGTGTGGTGAGGGGGTTGAACCTATTAGGCAAAGGATTTCAACATTAGTTTTTGCAATCTTGTAATTTCATCTGAGTTATAATGGTTGGAATTTGTCCAGGTGACGTAGTCACCGCCATATACTTGTCTTCGTCTGTGCTTGGTGTTCGTAGATTGGTTAGTCATCTCAGGTGGGTTGGCAAAACGCTTCCACGACGCGCCCACGTGTTCGCAACAATGTAGACCGTAGAACATTCATAAAATCTGCTTCTTTAATCCAAGCGGCTTCGAATCTATTTGGATAATGTCTTTTCTTCGTACTGATATAGAGTTTAAGAAGAATAGGATTATGGTCACTAATTAAATAGGGGAGATGGCGGATATCTGCTTTAGGGAATAGCAATCTCCATGAGGTATCAATCATTGCTCTGTCCAAGCGTTCAGCGATGTTAAGGTGGACAGCACGGCAGTTCGACCAAGTGAAGGCAGGGCTAGAGAGGAAGATCCATAGCAACAGAGTGAGTAACCCAGTTGATGAAAGGTTGATGATGTTGGCTGTTAAACTTGTTTCCCCGACGTTTCTCAGAAGCATGTAATATGGCGTTGTAGTCGCCAATAGAAGCCCAAGGCTCAGAAATGGTAGTAACTTTACTTTCCATAGCCTCCCAAAATGCTCTCCTATCACCAGAGTTAGGAGGTCCATATAAACAAAATAAATGCCAAGCAGGAGTAGAGTTGGTTTGTTGTATATAAAGGTGAACATAGTGGGGAGAGGTAAGAGACAACATGTATCAATGTTTCAGATTTCCACAACACTAAAAGACCACCTCCTGATCTCCCAATCGAAGGGTATGATACACTATTGTAGTATCCAAATACGGGTTCAAAGGAAGTAGCAGCAGAGGACGAGCAACGAGTTTCAGTCAGGAAAATAATGAGTGGATCCGTCGCTCGGGAGAAATTATTTTAATGTACGAATTGTCGTGTCGTGTCATTTCTCAAATTCCGACAATTCGAAGAGAGATTCGTTGGTGATGCGGGTGTTGGAGGCCAGCCGCCGCCTTATCATCAGATTGGTTTGTGGATATTCTCTTGGAGGGTCGTGGTGTGGAATTCTCACCCTCTACCCCAGAAACTGTAGGTAGGATTCTTTTCATGGTGGTAACAGGTAGAAAAAATGTGATATCCTGTCAGAGGAAGTAGGGATGTTGATTAGGGAGGGAGGAGAATGAGGATGAGGGAATAGCCTGGTTAGAAATGGAGGATAGCAGCGAGGTGAATGTGTTGGAGGAGAGGGGTGCTAAGGGTTTATGGAAAAGATTAGAGTTTTGTAATAAGTGATTTATTTGTGGGTCATGAGGTATTTGGATAACAGTTGGAACAATGGAGTAGTTTACAAGGTTTAGATTGGTAACTTGGGTGTCAGAAGAAGGAAACGTGTCCTAGGATATGGTATCAGAATTGGTCATATGGTTTTTGAGTGAAGGACCAGAGGGTTTGATATGTAAGGTTGACGCATTGGATTGGAATGAGGTAGTTTGGGTAGTTGTTGTCATAATAGGAATATTCTCAGATAATACAGAGTGTGACATAAATAGGAGCGAGCAGTTGCCGCCGGTGATCAACCCGTGGAACTTCAAGGGGTTTTTTCTCTGTTGATTCAATGGTTGGTGGAGTTGAGTCCACATTCATAGCAGCAGTGGAATGATCTTTAAGACCATTGGGGCCAGGGCCTCCAATCAGTGTTCTTTTTCAGGATATATAGGATTAGGAACCTGGACATCCATATTGCTGGAGATTTCTGACCTGGTGGATAGCATCTCCTCTGATGTTTCGAGGATTCAATTTTTGCAGCATGGTTTGCACAAATAGTGAAATCCAACCTTTTGTCCAACAAAGTGTAGGTGTGGTCCTAGTTTTAATTCCCTCCCACCACTTATGGCACAAAGAATATTTGCATCCATACAATTTTTTATTGCGATTCAGAGAAAAATATCGGAAAATTTCGTTAAGAGCAAAATAATTTGATATATTTTCAATAAAAATATTATATTTTAAAATTTTACCATCAAAGCATCAAAACGTCATTTCTAAGGACATTTTATGCTTTTCCGTTACTAAAGTTAACGGAGCAAATTAAAAAAAATTATATATAGGTAAAATGTCTTTCCTAGGGGTGTTTTCTATTTTTTTATTTTTTTTAATCTCTCCTCTCTCCTCTCTCTCTCTCTCTCTCACTCACATTCCACGAATTTTCCGTTATTCAAGTTTTTAATTTGCTCCGCCGAGTCGAGAAAGCCGACGCTGGTGCGGAGCGAGACGGCGAAGGGGACGGAGGGTCGTTGGGGAGGTAGGAGACCCCGAGGGAGGGGCCGGAGCAATGGCCAGCTGGCTCCTTCGTCTCGCCGGCGCAAGAGGAACGGGAGGCAGAGGAGAGGAGAGGAGAGGAGAGAGAGAGGAGAAGAAAGTGTGAGTGAGAGATGAAAGAGTGTGAGTGAGAGAGAGGAGAGAGAAAAAAAGGAAAACGCTCCTAGGAAGGATATTTTTCCTAGTGAGAGATGAGAGAGTGTGAGAGAGGAGAGAGGAGAGAGGAGGGAAAAAAAAAGGAAAACGCCCCTAGGAATGACGTTTTTCCTAGGAAAAATGCCCTTTCTAGAGGCGTTTTCCTTTTTTTTTTTTCTCCTCTCTCCTCTCTCTCACTCACACTCTCTCTTCTCCTCTCTTTCACACACTCACACTCTCTCATCTCTCCTCTCTTCCACTGGCCGTCCACTCTCTCTCTCTCTCTCTCTCTCTCTCTCCTCTCCTCTCCTCTCCTCTCTCCTCCTCTCTCCTCTCCTCTCTCTCTCTCTCCTCTCCTCTATGTTCCTTGTTCCCGCTCCTCTCTCTCTCCTATCCTCTCCTCTCCTCTCTCTCCTCTATGTTCTTTGTTCCCGCTCCTCTCTCTCCTCTCTCTCTCTCTCTCTCTATCCTCTCCTCTCTTCTCCTCTTTGTTCCCTGTTCCTGCTCCTCTCCTCTCCTCTTCTCTCTCTCTCTCTCTCTCTCTCCTCTCTTCTCCTCTCTGTTCCCTGTTCCCTCTCCTCTCCTCTCCTCTCCTCTCCTCTCTCCTCTCATCTCCTCTCCTCTTCTCCTCTCTGTTCCCTGTTCTCGCTCCTCTCCTCTCCTCTCCTCTCTCCTCTCCTCTCCTCTCCTCTCCTCTCTCCTCTCTCCTCTCCTCTCCTCTCCTCTCTCCTCTCATCTCTGTTCCCGTGACCACTTTCTTCTTTCTTTTCCCTCTTTTTCTCTTGTCCTGTTTCCACTCGTGACCACTTTCTTCTTTTTATTCCTCTTTTTTCTCTTTTTCTCTTGTCCTCTTCTCTCCCTCTCACAAATATTCTGACACTCTTGTCCTCTTCTCTCCCTCTTCTCTCCCTCTCGCTTGTCCTGTTCCCACCCGTGACTCTCCTTCTCTCTAACCCGTGAACATTATCCGTATTTTTCTATCTTTTGGAATGAATGCATACATTGGGAGCATTAAAAATTTAATTATAATACATTGGAATGCATCTATAAGAATGAGAAATCCGTTCACAGAAGGAGAAGAAAGAAAAAAATTTGTGAGAGTTTCTCCAGTAAGAGCACTCAATAGGAGAAGCTGAAGGCTGAAAGAGTTCAAAAGGAGGAAGATACAAAAGAAAAAAAAAACAGGTAATAGAGTTCAAAAGTTTGAAAAGAGGTAAATAATAATTTAATTACGAATTTTTTATGTAATATCGTAATCATAAATACATATGGCTTCTCAAAATGACGGACGCATACCCGGTCGACCTACAACTCCAACCATTGAACGTGAACGAGAGTCTCACATTTCTAGTCTAGTTTTCGCTGGACCGGTAATATAATTTTTAAATAATTAATATTATTGTTGTTAAGCGCATTATATTTTACTAACGATATATATATATATATATATATATATATATATATATATATATATATATATATATATATATATATATATATATATATATATATATATATATATTATAGCGTTATGATTATCCAGATGTAAAATTACGAGAGCATGGTGAGTGGCGGTCATCATGGGAGTTGACTGAAGACCAAAAGGTCTTGGTGGAGGCTTTTGGTTTTCACTTTGTTGACGCTATACGAATGAAGCGCCACGATAGAGACCTGATATTAAGTATCGTTGAGCGATGGTGGCCAACACGCAACACATTTCAGTTACCCTTCAGGGAGATAACGATTATATTAGCGGATGTGGCACAGATTTTAGGATTACCTATCGAGGGTAATCCTATATATTTCGACGAAAAATTGGAAGCAAAATATCTCATTAGAGAATACCTCGATGTGGAGCCCCCCTCTGACATGGGACAAACCAGCACTGTCAAACTCACTTGGCTCCGGTCTACTTTCATGCATGTTGATCATATCGGCTCTACAACAGTTCCTGTCGATAATTCGCGGGTAATTATTTACATGTATTAATTATTATTAATATTTATTTAATATAAATGGTATGAATATTCAATTATATTTTCAGGTGATATGTTGCACTAGAGCTTACTTGTTGTGTCTATGCGGTACTTTTTTATTTCCCGACGCTACAGGAAATATGGTCAACGTGTGACTGCTACCATTTTTGGCGGACATCCATTCCTACACAAAACACGCATGGAGTGAAGCAGTGTTAGCAAATTTATACCGCTCTATGACGTCTTTTGTGAGTAAGGTATTACAGTGTAGAACAGCCAAAAATATAAGTGGATGTCTAACACTTATACAGGTATGAATAAATCTAAATAAATAATAAGATCTTATTTGTGTTCTTATTTGTAGTTCTGGTGTTACGATCACTTCGAGATTCGTAGACCAGTTAGTATATATAGCGCTGAACAAACAGTATGGCCAGCAGGCATTCGATGGATTACTGAAAATACAGATTATGTGTATTGTATGACCAAAGTGGTATCTCTTTACCGGCATCGATTTGACACATTAACCACCTATGAGGTTAGTATATAATTATTAATTTAATATTTTAAAATATATTGTTGTGGCTACCATTTATTACTTGTTGAATGTCAAATAGGTTGTTTGACAACCTCTAAGTGTGGCACAAGAAGTGAGAGATGGTGAACGTGTCCGCAGTCTCCATAGGTATTATATCATGTACAACGGATTTATCATGTTTCATCCAGCGGATCATGTTATGCGACAGTTCAGACTGAAACAGATGATACCCCTGGAGCTTTGGCTTCTATCACTACCAAATCAAATATGGAAGAGCGGGTTCGTACATATATGATTGGTTGGCATTCCAGATTTATCACGCATGGCGTGGAACATGTCACGACCCGCACTCGGAAATTCGGGCACGAGTGCGTGGGTACGTCCAGCCTACGCCGCAGTGTCGGCGGTAG
This sequence comes from Iris macrosiphon, assembly GCA_036927795.1. Taxonomy (NCBI): domain Eukaryota; kingdom Viridiplantae; phylum Streptophyta; class Magnoliopsida; order Asparagales; family Iridaceae; genus Iris; species Iris macrosiphon. The sequence continues at coordinate 145,730,968 of JAYESA010000005.1, read as the reverse complement.
TACGCTGTCTAGGACATAATCACAGGTAATATAAAGTCTATCTCATCCACAAAAGTAAATAGACAAGGAAAATAACAGGAAAAAGGAATGCTGAGATTTTATAATATTTAATCTGCGATAATCAATTCCACAGTTAATACAAAAGCCAGGAGATAAATCGGGGACAAACCCGAGTATATGCTGAAAGGGAAAAAAACTAGCTAACTGGTTGGCTACTCCTCAAAGGTAGTCTCCTGAGTGGGAACCGGCTTCTCATAGGTATCATCAGTCCCCTCATAGGGACCATAATAAGTAGGGGCAAGATCCTCATCATCGCCTAAATCAACAGATCCAGTCAGGAAAGGAGCAAAGTACACAGTGCACATCAAGGTTAAACTAAATATTTTATGACAATTAAATATTGGATATCATGTTGAGAAACAGCATTAACAGAACATTATTATCTCAGAGTTAACTGTAAATAGGAATATGAGAAACAGAAATAAATGAAACAGGAAATGAAACTACAATAGCCAGCAAGAAATATGACATGACCAGAATCATCTGTGTGAACTTGTGTTTGTTTTTAGAATACATAGTTGGCATATAGGGGTTTATAAGGCTAATCAGGCACGCCATAGGCGGCTAGCAGTCAGGAATAATCGAGTATCAGGCTGATGGTACAGTCGCATACCAAAAGCTAGCAGTCACGACAGGGGAAAGGGTAAACTACATGCCTCCTAGTATTCTCCCACCCGACATGAAAAACAAGACAGGAACTACCAATATTCAAGACATAAAATTCAACATTTCTAACACGATGTGTAATCATCAAGGGTACATGTAAGACAGGGAATTAATTATCACAATATATAAAGATTAACTTGAGGTGCAGGTACTTGCCTGTTGTTTGGATCTGATTAAATATTGGCTCTCGGAGGAAAATTCCAGAGATGAGTCCAAAAGCTGAAATAGACATTACCATCATGCTCAGAAGATGTCAAATAGCTAGAAACGCCTGTCCTTGGGTCCAATTTGGAGACAAGGGCAAAAACGACAGTTTCGGGTCAAAACGGGGTCCGCCGGTGGGCCCGCTTTGCACCGAAAAATGCGTCCGGGTCAAAGGTCTCCAAATTCACCAAACTTAGTGTCAACAGGTCAGGAACGCTGATACGAACCCAACGGAACTTCCAGATTTGGATTCCGATGAGCCGAACACAAAATCGCCCATCGAGCGGGGCCTGTGGGGCCCACGACACGCGATTTCGTCAACGTTCTCAGAATTGAACCAAACTTGACCCACAGGACCAGCGTATCGCTACGAGTCCGATGGCACAAGTTTTGTCTCGATCTGACGAGTGTACACGAAGTTAGGGCGAATTGCAGAAAGGGCAGATACGGGACGATGTCCGCGGATACGCGTTGATTCCGGTGTGCACGCACACCCGAATCAGCTTCCACGAAATCTCACACATCCGTATCGACGATGCGCACGTATCTGTAAAGACCGCACGCGACCAAGTCATCCCGTTTGGCGGGGCGCACTCAGTTTCGGGGTGAAATAGGGTCTGGTTTTTCCTGTTTTTGGATCGCGGTGTGCGATCACCACAGGACGCGATATTCCGAACAGTTTATCCGGACACCGAGAGGGTCATACGGGCTTCACAACGCAATTTGCGGAATCAAAAATGGAGCTACGAGCAAAAAGATACACGCACCTGAAGGGGACCCAAAAACCGGGGTCGATTCGTGTCCGACTCGTGTCGGACACAGAAATCGAACTAGGGTTAGGGTTTGGGCTCAGCCCTGCGGCGGGTGGCCGGCCGGGGGTACGCCGGAGAGGGAAGGGGCGGCTCGCAGCACGGCGGGGGCACTGGCGGCTGCCGGCGAGGGCGGCACGGCGCGGTGGCAGGCGCCGGAGGCGGTGGATGAGCGCTGGGCTGCGGGGCGTCGGCTCGGGCACGGATCTCCGGCGGCTGGGCTGAGGGGAAGGGCGGCGAGGCGGAGGCTAAGCCGGGCGGCTCACGGCGTGGTGGCGGCGAGGCTAGGGCGGGGAGGCGGAGCTAGGGGTCCGGTGGCCGACGGGGAGAAGGGAGAATATATAAGAAGAGGGCGGAGGAGAGAGGCCGAGGGGGCGGAGTCGTGGGGTGAGGCGCGACGGAGCGGAGCGAGGCGTGGCCGGAGGCGCAGGCGGAGGCGGCGGAAACGGCGCCGGACGCGGGGGGGGGGGGGGGAGAACGGGTCAGGGGATAGTGGGGTGTGGGTTTCGGGTACGGGTCGGGTTCGGTCGGCGGACCCGACCCGATCCGCTAAGGAGGGGGCTGGGCCGAGTGGTTTGGGCCGGGGTCTGGCCCAGTGGGCCGGGCTGGGGGAACGGGCCGGATTAATCAGAAATCAAATAATAATAATAATAATAATAAAAATAATAATAAAAATAAATAAATAAATAAATAAATAAATAATTAGTTTTTAGGCATTTAAAAATAGGTCTAAGGCCCAGAAAAATCCAGAAAAATTACCCTAAGTCTAGTTTTCCATTTTACACCCAAAAATATTATTTTCATAATATTTTAATATTATTTATTATCAATTAAAAATCATTCAATAAATAAAAACCATGATTTTAATTACAAGAAATTCCCAGAAAATTCCAGAAAATTGTGAAAAATCCCAATTTAGAATTCTTGCAAAATCTGGGGGTTTACAGAACACATGTCCGAATTGATGACATCGGTGGCAAATTGTAAGTTAAGGGATATTTCAAATAAATTATATGGTATTAGATCTTACATATCCTTTTGTGTTACCATTTTACAGTGGAGGATACTGCCGATTTTCTACATTGGTATGGATGCCCGCTAGTGCAAAATAGAATGTATCAATTTGAAGAACCTCGGTTCCAGCTACGAGCTTTAGACGATCTGAGCTTGCGTGATAGGAGGGCACGCGATGCTCTAGTGGTATGTGTTCTTATTTGCATAAACTATCATCTTTATATATGTTACTTTATATTCATTGAGTGTGGATTTAAATATTCAGACGGAGACACTGTCTGATATAGTTGAGGACCTCGAAAGAGATCGAGAAGGAATTTTAGGGATGATTGTACAATATCTGCGTGCACCACTGAGTTCCCGTTTTACTCCATTCGATATACCAGACAGCCATCTGGTAGGCTTCGTAAGACAGAGGCAGGCACGTCCTCGTAGGACACGTGATTGAGGAGCAGGTTCGAGAAATACAGAGGCACAAATTTTACAGGTTGGTGAGGGAACATCCCAAGCTTACAAGGGCACTTCGCAGCGTTGCGCTGGCATGTCACAACCTTATGTTGGCATGCCACAACATTACGAGAAATATTCCCAGCCTTATGTTGGCATATCACAACCTTATGTTGGCATGTCACAACCTTACGAAGGTAGGCCACAACATGACAATGATACATCCCAGAGTTACGATACCACATCCCAGAGCAACGATGCCACGCCATAGGGTGCTTCTCAAAAATAAGATTGGAATTATTACATGCAGGAGACTGGCACTTCCACTACCAAAAAAAGTCAAATTAGCGACGACCAAAATCGTCGCCAAATGACAAAAAAATGTCGCTAAACACGTTTAGCGACGTAATTAGCGATGTTTTAACGCAGTCGGAAGAAACCAAGTCGCTGAAGGGAAAAACGTCGCTAAACGTCGCTATGCCGACGTTTTTTAGCGACTTTATTGAGTCGCTAAATATAGCGACGTTTAGCGACGCGGCGTCACGAAATAGCAACGTTTTTTAAAGTCGCTAAACGTCGCTCATTAGCGACTTATATAGCGACGTATCAGCGACGTCTTTAATGACCTGGCAGTACTGCCATGTCAGCAATTTGCGACGTACAGCGACATATTTAGCGACGTTTAGCGACGTCGTTAGCGACGGCTACTGACACGTCGCTAATTAGCGACTTATTTAGCGACTTATAAAAACTTCGCTAGACGTCGCTAAACGTCGCTAAATACGTCGCTAAATTTACAAAAAAAAAAAACCTGAATTGTTCCAAACTATTATTCCTGCAATTTATAAATTTCTAATTAAAAAAAGACCCGGAGTAACCCTCCATTGAATTCTATGGGTTCGTCGACCCCTTCGGTGGAACACTCAACACCGGATTAATAATATTTAATATGAATAAAAGTATCACAGTCATACAATTAATACACACAAATATTATAGACAGACAATAAAAGTATCACAGTATCACAATCACACAAAATGGGCATAAACAGCATCACAAAATACATAATATATAAGTATCATAGTATCACAGTAACACAAAATGTATAATATATAAGTATATGAAACATTATAGTATTAATCTCGAGGATTTCCAAAATGGGGCAGATACCAGTCCCTCAAATACTGCGCATAAACAGCGTTTATGTTATCAAGCTCCGCTATGGGTGGTGGGTGACTGGAACTCCCCGTCTGAGATACAACCGCGATAGGTGCTGGGTGACTGGAACTCCCCGCAGGTGGTATCTCTTCCTCCTTAACAGTAGGAGGCATCTCTTCCTCCTTAACAGTAGGAGGCATCACTTCCTCCTTAACAGTAGGAGGTGTCGCTCTCTTGGGTGCCATCTGGTAAGATAGATGAAATTAGATGACTCACAAAGATAATAATGATACCATAATATCTTATTTATATCCTACGTGTCACAAAATAAAATGACCGATTTATTGAACTAGTTTGAAAATATGATCCAATATTAAATTATATGATTGTAATTGAAATTAAAATTGAATTATGAGATTTGGTGAACACTAACAGCTATCCTCTAGCCAATACTGAAGCAGCTAAGAAGGGTCTTATACAGGAACAAAAGCTATAAATGTGGTATCAGATGAGCATGAAGGAGGCTCTAACACTCTAGGGTCAGTATCAGAAAATTATCATACTTTTACAAACGATCCTCAGAGTCTATTTGAAATCTCCCTAAAGCACTATCAGACAGCATGCATCATTCTACTATGAAACTTAGGGGTACTTTTAAGAACAAATCTGCAATGACCTTGGTTGATTCAGGATCAACCCACAGCTTTATTGACACAGTTTTAAGTGAAAGACTTGGCCTTCCTTCATCAAATAAGAAACTATTTGATGTCATGGGGGACAATGGGGAAAGACCAACAAGTAAGGGCTTATGTTGTGATGTCACAATAGAGTGCCGGGGATTAAGATTGTTGCAAATACCCAAACTAACAATTGATGCCTAGGTCTTATACACCTACACACACCAAGGTTCTATGTGTGTTGTGTCAGTGAGCTAGGAGACTAGAATCAGAGAAAATCCTATTAATAATGTCATTGAAAACTTTAATGTGATACCCTAAACCTAACCCCTGCTCAAAAACCCTAAACCTAACCCTAACCCTAACCCTAATCTGCGTCTGTGTGTGTGTGTCTACGTCTGTGTGTTTGTGTCGTGTGTGTGTCTACGTCTGTGTGTGTGTCGTGTGTGTGTGTCTGCGTCTATGTGTGTGTCGTGTGTGTGTCTGCGTCTGTGTGTGTCGTGTGTGTGTGTCTGCGTCTGTGTGTGTGTTGTGTGTGTCTGTGTGTGTGTGTCGTGTCTGTGTGCGTGTGTCGTGTCTGTGTGCGTGTGTCTTGTGTAAGTTTCACATGAGAGAGAGAGAGAGAGAGAGATTACCTAGAGGTCGAGGAGGAGGAGGGGGATGCCGGAGTAGGCGCAGCCGTGGAGACCCGGTCGCCGGAGGGGGGGGGCGGGGGAAATCGAAACGTTTTCAAAATTTTCGATAGATGGAGAAAAGAAAACTGAGCCCTAATTAACCAAAATTTAGTGACGTTTAGCGACGTCAAATAAAAACGTCGCTAAAATAAAAATTAGCGATGCCAAAGACGTCGCTAAATACGTTGCTAAATATTTTTAATAGATACATCGCTAATTACGACGCTAAACGTCGCTAAATTAGATATATTAGCGACGTTTAGCGACATTAATTGAACTTATAGCGACTATTCTTTTAAAATCTTAATAAAAGTCGCTAAACGTCGCTAAATGTCGCCATTTAGCGACGCCTAGCGACGATTTTTACCGAGTCGCTAATTTAGCGACGTATTTACTAGGAGTCGCTAAAATATGTCGCTAATCCCGCTTATTCTAGTAGTGTTCGTTGTTTGGCTCAGACAGCCTTGATCCAGACTCCCATTTATATTTGCCACCACCGGAGGGTACAGAGGAAAGGAGAGATAGGCTAGGTCTTAGGCGAGTTAATCGTAGAGATTATAGAAGGGATGATAGAGGGGGCTAGTAATTTTGTTGGTCTCCATAAATAAATGTATAAAAATATTTTGTTAGTCTTACAATTTTAGTAATATGATGTTTATTTTATTCGAAAGTTCAGCAACTTCAATTACAATATTATAACAACGTTAAATCAAAATCATAATTACTCTAAAAAGATACAATAATGATATTCACTGCCTCGGTTGGTTTCTACAACTCCTTTTGTTGTGTCCCAGCCCGCCACAATTACTGCAACGAAGATCTCTTGTCGACGGTTCTCTTGTCATTATACGATTCTTCTTCGATCTGCCAGCTCTACGTCCAAGAAGTGGTACTCCAATTTGACCTCTTATCGGTTCACTTTGAGGAGTATAGGGGACTGAAATTGGTTCTATACATGGCATGTATACAACTCTAAGGGTTGCAACAGAAAATTCAACAGGATAAAAACTTTTAACTGGTACGTTAGAAGAATGACATGTAAAGCAAGCATGTTCACATGGTAATAGAGTATGTTGCCACCGACCATATGTACAATATTTACGGTCTAGTTCAACCACATAACATCTACTTGTTTCATGATCCCATATTTCAAATTTATTATTATTAAAATGCAATAACTGAAAATGGTGTGACTCTCGCCTATTACGTGCTATAGTGTTCATCATCCTTGGACAAAACTCTGGTTCCATCTTTTCAGCATTTGTTCGATGCTTGTTGTGAAGTGTTATTATTTTTGCTCTAATACCATCAAGCAATGTTAATATAGGTTTGTCACACAAACTTTTACTCTAATTGTTAAAATATTCAGCAATGTTCAAAGTGTTAATATCTAATCGTAGGCACGGTGCATAAGCTGTTATCCAGTGAGAAAAATCACGATTTTTATCGCTTGACCCTACAATCCAATTGAAAATATTTACATCTGCAGATTTTATTGTTTCCAACCAACCATTGGCATCAACCTCATTATAAGACCGGGCAAGTTTGTCTAACCATTGTAGATATGTCGGTGTACGAGGACACTTATTTTTTAAATTTTGTTTAAAATGTTGAATACAAAAAAAGTGGAAAGAGTTTGGAAAAACTGTTCTCATTCCCCGAATTAATCCTTTCTGTTTATCAGATATAAATAAAATACTATTCCAACGTTCAAAATAAGTTTTGAAAGACATTTTTAAACAGTTTAAAAACCATGTCCACGACTCAGTTTTTTTATTTTCAGCAACACAATAAGCAATAGGATATAGTTGATAGTTTGGATCGTGAGCACAAGCAACAAATAAATTACCTTGGAATCTAGATGTAAGAAAAGTAGCATCAATACTAATAACAGGTAAACAACCACTTAAGAAACCATCCATACAAGCCTTGAAACAAATAAATATTCTTTGGAAGACATTATTTTCTACTGTTTTTAAAAAAATATTTGCTACCGGAATTTGTTTCCATAATTGTAAAACAATATTTCTCAAGACTACCATACGCATCAACGTAACTGCCGTTAATATCAGATAATACAAGTTTCCTAGCTCTCCAAGCTTTGGAATATGTAATATGTATCTGATGTTCTCTAAGTATATCGTGTACAATGTGTGCCGGACTATACGAGTTGTTATCTCTAATTTTACCAATTTTATTTTTTACCCATGCAGTGGTGGCTAGTGGATGATGCCCTCCTATAAATCCACCAAAACATGAATGTCGACCTTCAAATGTACGAATTTCAAATGTACTACCATCACCATTAGCTTTAGCGTATACTCTCCAACAACAGTTTGGAGAATCACAAGTATACACAATTCTTTGATAATTGTTATGTTTAGATGAACAACTAAATTTATATGTAATTGCTAGGTCGCTAATAAAATTACGAAAATCCTTAGGAGAATCAAAATGTCTGCCAACAAATAATTCGGGGATGCAACTAGTTACATTAGCATCATTATCATCTATATAGTAATCTAAATTTTTAACCAAATTATCACTGTTTTCATCGTCAACGTCATTGTTTTCTGTATCAGAGTTACTTTCAGTGTGATTTATACAATTAGGACCAACATTAAAATCTTGGTTATCATTAAAATGTTCACTACTTGATATGATAGTTGTGTCGATATTTACTTGTGATGGGATGATGTAAATTTTAATACAAGTTGAAACTAAATTACTTTGAACAATAAATTTTTATGTTTCTTCACAATCTACTATTATCAACGCATCTTCAAAAATGATCAGAAATAATACTACGCAAACTAGCTAAAGTAATATTTTGATAAGTGGTTATAAGATGAGTATTACCCCCATGGTAAGATAATCCATCTAGTATACCTCCATGGTAGCAAATTATTACTAAAATTTGATCCATAGTTAAAAACTGTCGTCAGATTTGAGACTTACAGAAGTATATCAGAAAAAAGCTAGGACGAAAATGGTAGAAGATAAGAGATGAAAGTATCTTCTGACTTCAATTTAACTTCTTAATTCACCGATTGTAAGTATGAGATAAATATGGTAAAGAGAGAATGGATGAGATATACAAAACTACACATGAGACATATATATATATATATATATATATATATATATATATATATATATATATATATATATATATATATATATAAACTAAATTTAACCGTTAAAATATAAACGTTATAAATTGAACGTTATAAATTTAACGTTATAAAGTTAACGTTACCTATTGTACAACTAGTACCATCTACTTTCCTAGCATTATGATAGTTTCAGAAGATAAAGTGAAGGAGAGAGAAAAGAGAGACATGAGAGTGATACAGGAGCAACTAGTACCATCTACTTTCCTAACATTATGATAGTTTCAGAAGATAAAGTGAAGGAGAGAGAAAAGAGAGATGAGAGTAATACAAGAGTAAAGAGAGAGATAATCTGTTAGGTGTGTTGGGGAACGAGAACGAGTGAGAGCAAATATTAGGAAAAGAGAGAGAGTGGAAAAGAGAGAGAGAGTGGAAGCGAACATGAGTGATAGCAAATGTTAGGAAGAGAGAGGGAGTGGAAGTAAAAAATAAGAGTATATATATATATATATATATATATATATATATATATATATATATATATATATATATATATATATATACTTTGCCTAGGAGAGAGGAGAGGAGAGGAGAGGAGAGAAGAGAGAGAGAGAGAGAGAGAGAGAGAGTGGCGGGTGAGTGAGTGAGTGAGAGAGAGAGAGAGGAGAAGAGAGATGAGAGAGTGTGTGTGTGTGTGTGAGAGAGAGAGAGAGAGAGAGAGAGAGGAGAAGAGAGATGAGAGAGTGTGAGTGAGAGAGAGGAGAGAGAAAGACTAAAAAAAAATAAAAAAAAATTAAGAAGGACGTTTTCATATATATATATATATATATATATATATATATATATATATATATATATATATATATAACTAACTAACTGTTCGTCGTTAATTTTGGTGGCGCAGATTAACGGAAAAGCGTAAAATGTTCTTGGAAAGGGCTTTTAGATACTTTTATCGTAAAATTTTAAAATCTAATGCTTTTTTTTGGAAATTTTTTAAATTTCTTAATTTTCAACGAAAATTTCCGGAAAAATATTACTCTCTCTATTGGAGGTCCTCATACTTGGTTCCATCTTCACCTCTATCTTGGTCTCCTCCTTATAAAAAATCTTAAAAAAATTAGCTAGGAAATCCCAAAGGAGATGGATCACGTACGTCTTTACCTCCATTTCTACATCTTACGTGAATTTAGCAACTTACTGAGTTTTCAGGAAGTTGCTAATTCCCTTGGTGAACCGTCCTATTTTTACTCTTTAATTTTTTCAAATGGACACGTTCTTCAACTATTATAAAAAAATATCTGCAGAATATATATATATATATATATAACATTTGCAAACAATATTAGTATATAAGTTTTGACCTTGGTTTTCCCAAGTTCACTTTAAAACACGCACTCGTATAGAACAAGAAACCGAAAACTCAAGGGTGTAACTAACATGAAATCATGTATTATATTCATATTTTGATTTGCCTGTAATGCTGGATGGACATAGTTCCATAATGGTAGGTATGCATATACATCAACACCATCAAAGTTTGTTTAGTGTCGTCAACATGAAGCTTTCTTTTAAATAAGAGTTCGTACGATACTATCCGAGGAAATTTAGATGAGTTCGGGTTCCAGTGGTAAACTCCTTGCGATGATCAATTTGTCTACGAAGAGCTTGAATCTTGACGAAGATCAGCTAGCTAACGAGTTAGTTTACCTTGAATATTACAACTGTCAAGATTGTGATGTAAGGAGATGGATGAAATCTAAACAAGGTAAAGTGAAAATATACAGCATTCGGTTTTTTCGGTTACAGCTGACCCAATCGGTTCGAGTTATTCGCCAATCGATGGAACCTAAAATTGGATTGCGAGAACATAAATAAAAACAAGAGTATTTAATGCTATCCATCTCTCCAAATTATCTTTTCAAACCATCTCTTCTTATTTGCAATTGATGTGGTATGTTAAATAGCATTGTGTGATATCTAACATGGTAGCTCATATGATAAGTTTTAAACCAAAAATATAATCATCAAATTTTTTAATTTTAATTTTAGTTTTTAAAATTTGTCATCTCAGCTGTTATATTAGCCGTCATGTCAGCTGTCATATAAGGAGAAATAATTTGAAAGAACATCTTGGACGGATGAATATTATTATTCTAAAAACAGATAGAATGAATTTAAAATAGCAAAAGTTGTTGACAAATATAATTTATTTATTTATTTATTTTTATTTTTTGAATTCTCAGCATAATGTTCGGGGTCCGACGTAACTTTCGGAACTTTGTGCACACTGCATTGCATGCCTTTGGGTCCACTGCTTTCCAACTCCTACCATCTATAAATGGAAGGAATAATATACCCCCGTGGCTCGATCCACTGATCTTCTGCTACCCAGCCAAGATCTTATAGCTCTTTTCGGTAACCACAAGAGTCACTAAAGTTTGGTTCAAAAATATAATTCATGCAGTTCACACTTTGCCAAAATATAAATGACAAATCGAACTCATCTGGCTCTTGTGGTCAGTGAGAAGAGGTATAACCTCTCTGGCTGGACAGAAGTCTCGGGATCAAATCGTGGAGGAGGTGTGGGGGCAGTGGGCCCAAATGATATGCAACACAGCGTGCGCAAAATTTCGTACGTATCTCCGGATATCTAAAAAAAATATATATATATATATATATATATATAAATGACAAAAGAGTTACATTAATACACTTATATAAATGCAATAACAAAATTATTATAAAGTTGTACGAGTCTCCAAATTTTACAAATGCCAAAATCACACAAAGTTTAAACATTTCCCAAAGTTCATAATAACAAAAATACATATTTAATCTCGATCTTGTAATCCAAATTCAATAATGATAACATAAGTAGTTACCATAATATGAAATTAATCGACTGATTTTTAAGTATTGTTGTATATATATATATATATATATATATATATATATATATATATATATATATATATATATATATATATATATATATATATAATGTTTTCAAATTGTCAAAGTTCATACAAGTGCTCAGATACAATTTTACAATTCATTTTACTGTAGTCCCACAGTGCAGTCCCACACAAATACATTTTAGTGCAGTCCCAAAGTGCAAATAGTTGCATTCCACAGTGCAGTCCCACAGTGTCACGCAAGTCCAAATTCTCAAAGTCCACACATGTCACAAAACTTTTCAAAGTGCAGTCCCACAGTAATTTTTTGGATAAAATTTCTAAACACTCAACACCCCCCCCCCCCCCCCCCCCCACACACACACACACACACACACACACACACACACACACACACACCTAACCCTATACTTCGGCACCGGCCTCTCCGCCCACCTCTACCTCCCGCCAACCTCACCATCACCACCCACAAGCACTCCGTCCTCGTCTACTACCACGGCGGCAGCTTCGTCATCGAGACCCCCTCCTCCCCGACATACCACAACTACCTCAACTCCTTCGTCGCCTCGGCGCCACGACCAAAACCCACCCCCCCATTTCCACACTCTTCTCTCTATCTCTCCCCATCTCTCTTCACTGACTCCTCTCTTCTCTCCCTCTCCCACCAACCTCGTCGTCTCCGACCGACCTCGACGTAAGTCGTGCCCTATACCCCCAAATCCTCCGCGGCCACCAATGCCGGTGGAGCTCGACTCCATGCTCGAGGTGCTGCTCGACACCGCTCCAGATGTCACCCTCATTTTTTCAAATAGGAGTAATTTAGTAATTTGGCTTAGTTATTTTTATTTTTAGAAATTAAATATTATCTAGTATGCTATATAATTACTGGGGCTTTGTATCATTTATTTCTAGTTAGTGGGCTAGCCTAATTATTTAGACTTGATACTAGTGAACCCAATTAGACTTGTCGTGACAATATTGAGCTCAACATGGACTAGACTGTCACGACCCGCACCAAAAATTTGGACATGAGCCGTGGGTACGTCCAGCCTACACCGCAGCATCGGCGGTAGAACACTGTCTAGGTCTCAACATAATACATCATGTCAATAGTCTCAACTCCATACGGAGGATAATGATAATATGAATCCACAGTTCTATAAATATACTCAATCACAAGCTAAAAGAAAGTAATTGGCACGATGAGAAATGAGAATAAAGAGTTCTATCATAAGTCAACACAAAGTACATCACAAGTCCTGAGTCTAGCTGTCCTCAAAAGTCACAAATAATAATATAACTCAAGCTCAGTCTAAACACAATAGTACATGAATAGAATAGTCTAAGTACAGGCAGGTAGGATCTCCTCTAGGATAGGCAACTCCTCTAGGATTTCTGGTATGAAATCTCCTTCTAGTCCCAGGCCGTAGTGGGTGGGGCAAAAATCCTCCAAGTCCTCTGAAAATGTTATCCAGTCAGGATTGGAGCGAAGCACAAACACTAACAGCAGTTTCATTTATGTTGACAAAAACTATAAAACAGTGTAAGGAATACAAGATGAAATAAATACTAGAAATATAGAGTACTGGAGAATATGAAATAGGCAATAGAACATCTAGCAATGAACAATATACAGTGAATGCTAGAACAAGTGAATCTAAAATAAAAATAAACATCTAGCTAAGTGTTTGAAATATCAGTTTATTATGTGATCGACTTGGGACTAGATCAGACTGGTTACATATGATTAGCTATGATTCTTGTAGGTCAGGCTAACCATCTGGTTAGCTATGATGCATGTAATGGTCAGGCTAATCATATATAACAGCTATGAAGCATGTAAATGGTCAGGCCGCACCCGACGTGAGATGTGGGATGAACTATGATGCATGTAGAGTTTGGGTATGATCACATAATCTACTAATGTTTTCCCATCCCCAGCTAGCACGATGGATTCCAATCATGACTCCTCATGACGGGTATCTAGGGTGCTAACCCGTGTATCCACAGTGTCAGAATCAAGTATGTAATACAACTAGATTTATAGAAGTAATCAACAAAAAGCAAAAATTATCAGAGAATGTACTCGCCTGTGGTCCCGATGAATATGTGAGGATCGATGTCCAAAATGGAGTCACAAAGACCTAATTGTGGAATATAAATGTCAAATACTGAATTAAAGGAAATAATATGTTTAACTAATTAAATATGAGACCTCTAGGTCATACTAGAATCTACTGATCAATACTAGTCAAACTTGGTCACACTAACATACTAGGTTAACCAGGTCTACTAGTCCATTTATATACCATAATAGTCCATATTGGACAAAAACCTAACTAAACTAGTCATTACTAGCTATACTAGACATTAGTACATAACTATCTATATGATATTACATACTACTTATATACTAGAGTCTAGTTAGTACATAAATACTTATATAGCTTACAGTTAATAACACTACCTAATACCAACTCAAGGACCAATACTAATCAAATCAATACTTTGATACCAACTAAACTAATTACTAATACTAAATATAACTAGCAAGTGCTAATTAAATAATACAATACTAACTAAGCTAATTTCCTAACTCTAAGACAAGCATATAGCTACTGGTAGGATCAATAGCCTAACCTCTGAGACAACCTATGGTTACACATGTATGGCTAATCTAGCTACTGATACAAAACACTATCTCCCTAAACTTGCTGACACCTTACACACAGGCACACAGGAAAACTCTCAGTTCACACACACAATTAACTCACTGAAGTTACCCAGATCTCCTCACATGGCTAAACCCTTGAGACAACCCAATCCCCCACACACTGATACCACATAATTCCTACACTACCACACACAAGTTACTGACACAGCACAACACATGCCCCTGTCTAACTGATACACACACATAGGTTCTCACTCACAGGCACATGAACTGATACATAGCATATTGCTCACACATAGATTTCTGATACTCGACACACACACACACACATATACAGGTTTACACACTGGCACATATACACATGTACACACATTCACCTCACTGAAATTGATTGTCCCACTATTACATAACATATTGCTCACTGAACTTAACCTCACTACACTAATCACATGGAGAACTCACAGTTCACACACACAGTGAACTCACTCTCAGGTACTACTGATACACTCACATACACAGGTATTCACACAGGCACATCTCACTGAATACACACTCACACACACAGGGGCACACTCTCAGCTCACACAGATACTGGGACACATGTACACAACTGCTCACACATAGGTTTCCAGGTTCACTCACACACTGATATTCACACACAGGTTTTCACAGTATAGGTACACTGAGAATCACTACTCAGTCCAACTGCACAGATCTTCCTCTCCTCTACACTTTACTAACTCACTGACACATGGACACAGGTTCACATAGACACAGATACACTGATACATTAGGTTCTGATACACCTACACACAAAACTCACACTGCTACTGGAGAATAAAAACCTGGGACACTCTGGGACACACTGACACAGGTTCACTGCTACACAGGTACTGGGACACTTCAAAAATAGGGATACACATTCACATTCTCCCAGTCTACATGCATCTCACATAACCCGACTCAACACAGTAACCTCAACCCTAAATCGATACACACAGTACCCATAACCCGACTGTACACACTGGTTCACCCCAAAATCCCGATACCAAATAGGCAGACACACAGTTACACCCGCCTGTACAGAAAACCCTAGATCACCACCTATCTATACACCTATGCAAAAATAGTTATGTATATAGATTGGTATATCAAATATGCAGAAATTAAAATACAGGGATAGGCAAAACCCCCCTTAATGAACATTTCATCAAACACAGGAAGTGCTGGAATCAGGTTTCACCTGAGAACCCATGAATCCTCAAATCGAAACCTTAAGAATCGAGATCTAAACTCATACGTAGGAGATGAAATCAGTCTACAAGCAAATCCCTAGGGTTAGGGTTCACGAAATTGTGGAAAATCCAACGTATGGACACCAAAACCCTAATTCCTCCTAGGTCTTCATGTAGAACCCTAGAAATCGGAATCTACACAATATGGTGGGTTCCTAATGGCCAACCATAACAGAAAAACAGAATAAAATAGGTAAAAATCGGATTCTCACCTATTGGGAGATGGTTTCCCAATGTAGGTTTCCTTTCTCCAAGTCCTCTTGGTCCAAGCTCCTTGTTTCTCCTTTGATGGAGGAGGAAAGTGAGATCCTAGGGCTGAATTCTGAAATTTGTGGGGTGAGGGAATGGTTTTTCTTCAATGGAGGCTAGGGTTAGGTTCTTCATGAAGGAATGGGTTGAGGGAGGCTCCTCTTCAATATATAGGCTAGGGTTAGGGTTTCAAATGTAAGGGTTTAGCTAATCCTCCATGTTAAGTCATGAAAAAATTAATTAACTAGGGTTTAATCATCCCTAGGGTTTCAAATCTAAAACTACTATGGAAAATTTGGGTTTCTCTAAAGCTAGATCACAAATTAGGGTTTAGCCATTAGGGTTAGACCTAATGGGAGTTTTAGGGTTTAACCTAAAAACCTAATTATCAAGAACACCTCTAATCAACTAAATAAAACTCATCACATTAATTATTTACACAATTTAAATTAAACAGGGAAATTACACTAATGCCCTAAACTGGAAATGTGGTAGTGACATAGACCCATTAAACCAATCCCCTTTAGTTAATTAGGAGAATTAGAATTAATTGTTTTAGTTTAGAACCTTTCCCATAAAGCCCTTCTTAATTATTTCTCATGACAAACCAATTAGGGATAGTTTGGACTTTATACTCTTGCTTGGAGGCCAAGCAAGGGGCCTCCCCTATAGAGAGGAGAAATTCCCTCTCCTCCCATTCTTTCCATTCATTTTGAGATCCTCAATTCTCTAGATTCCCAATTCACCTCATCCCTCCACCAAATTCAATCCAATTTTCTTCATTTCCTTTCAATTCCATCAATAGAAGAGTAAGGAGCATTAGAGTTGCAAGAAGAAGCTTATGGCAAGGAGATCATGTCTGAATCATGTCCTAGTGAGAAATTTATTGGGAATCCATCTCCCAATAACTATAGATCTAAATTTCTATTCTTTCTAGCTTCTAAATCATGAATTTGACCACTAGGAACCCCCTCATGGCATAGGGCTACCTATATGATGAAGTTCTAGGCCTATTTGGTGTGTATTGACAATTTTACATGGATTTTTGTGCACAATTTGCGAGAATTATGAGATTGACACATAAAGTGTGTGTCATGAGACTAATTTAGACTAATTGGACTTAGATCGAGGTTGTGAGACTAGCTACGTGTCCAGAATTGGACACGAGTAGGCCGTATAACCATACGATATGATACGAGACTCATTTTGTGTGTTCTTGTAAAATTTTCTTAAATTCCTATTGTAGCTAGCTCTAATAGTTATTATTATGTCTAATTGATGTGTAGGAGTGTTTATCATGGAGGATTGGGAGTTTTGATATTTCAATTGAGTGTGTATCTTAGTGTATTAGATATTGCGCACATAGTATTTGCTTAAATGTTAGTGTTATATATATATATTGTAAACTCCCTCGACCAGATTTCAGCATTAGATAGTGAAATTAGGATTATTTTTTAACAAATTAGGATTATTTGCAGTATTTTAAATTATTTATGCAATATCTTATATTGCTTAGTGCACCTGACCATCACATTAATATTTAGAGCATTACACTAACTGTTACCCCCAAACAAAATTTACATACCTCTCCTAGACATGCCAGTCTACTATTCTAAACTTTGTGCAACTCACAAATATACTGGCATGAGTCTCGTTTTAGTCGCACAAATATCGTTACAAACGTCCGTATTAATTTTCAATTAATTTTTAGACCTATACCCTTGTCCTTTCCAATCGAAATTAGAGGCCCAACAGGAACTTGTTTTGTCCAAACTAAATTACGTTATTATTCTACTCTGAGTATACTACGTCTAGTACACTTGCACTGCACAAAATTCTAGTCCTACCTATTTTTAAATAATTAGAAAACACCGTGCAAATTAATTTCTAGTTAATTAATACGGTGACCCGCATCACCCAAAACCAGGCCCAGCCCCTGCCCAGACTCACCCCCACACCCTCAAGGCCCTCACTGAACACCGTCTCTTATTTCTGTTCATTACAGCGCCCTCAGGAATGAGGTATTTTTCTCAAACAAATTCGTAATTGCACAATTTCCCAATTTTATAGGACTTCTGTGCAATTTGTGAAACTGCAGGTTTTTATCTGGAAAATTGTATGTACGAGGTGTTAACCTCCCATTGGAGGGTGATCCTACACCGTTCATTCCAAAATAGGTCCAAATTCAATGTATTTAATAACATAAAAAATTTAATAAAATATCTAGATATTTTAAATAAAAAATTACCTAAATACCCCCCCTAAACCTAACCCCAAAACCTATATATACCCCCCCCCTCTCTCTTCCGAACTCAACTCCCACCCTCACCTAAGCTCCCCCACCTCCGGCCTCTACCCCACCGCCTCGCCCCTCCCTCAGCTTCTCCCCGGCCACTACGCCACCGCCCTAGCCGCCGCAGCCGCCGCCGGTAGCCCCCGCAGCACACGACCCCCTTCTTCCCCAACACAGCACCCCTCCACCCCGACCACCCTAAACCACCACCCCCGCCACCTCAGACCACCACCACCGCCACCATCCCCTTCGCCGTCGACCCTCCACCGATCCACCACCGCACCACCGTCCCACGACCGCCGCAACCACCGCTAGCGTCGCCACAACACCCCCCCCATTTCCCCCGATCACAGCAACCCGAACCACCCGACCTCCCTAAACGCCACCCCCGGCCACCACTGACCTCCGCCACCACCACTACCACCTTCGCCGCCACCCCCTCCGACGCCCTGCCGCCCTGCACCGCAGCCACCCCCTCCGACGCCCTGCTGCTGCTGCTACAGCTGCTGCTGCCACGGCCAGCCCCCGACGGACCTCCCCCCCCCCCACCGACGACGACGACGTAGGCCCCCCCTAACACGTCAGGTACCCCACCCCCATATATATATATATATATATATATATATATATATATATATATATATATATATATATATATATATATATATATATATATATATTTATATATATGTATTTATATATGTATTTATATATGTATATTTATATATAAATATGTATTTATTATATATATTATATATATGTATATACAGTATACATATATAATTATATTATATTATATTATATATATATATATATATTATATGTATTATTATTATTATATATATATTATTTATATACATATATATATATATATTAAATTATATTATTATGTATATATATATCTTTATATATTAATTATATATATAATATATATATTATAATATCCTATAATATTGTATATACTATTATATATATATATATATGTATATATATTAATTATTATAAATATGTATATATATATATATATATATATATATATTATATATATAAATATGTATTTATTAAGTATATAAAAAATATATATAATATATATATTTTTTATTTTATTTTATTTTGTCCTATCATATATATATTATATATATAAATAATATTATTTATATATATATATATATATATATATATATATATATATATATATATATATATATATATATATATATATATATGTACATAAATATTATTAAATATATATATCATACATACATATACGCTTATATATAATTATATGTAATATTGTATATATATAAATATGTATATGTATTTATATTATGTAATATATTTATATATATACATATATTTATATTATGTATATAAATACTATATTTATATATTTATATTTATATGCTTTAATATGTATTATATATATATATATATTTAATTATTATTTATGTATTAATTGTATATATATATTATATGTTTTATGTATATATATATATATATATATATATATATATAAGTATGAATATATACTATACTATATAAATATATAAAGTACGCATTTATTAAATATTAAATTCACGAACTCCTGTACATCTTGAACAGAGAGCACCTACAACGCAGTTAGTGATCCCAGGTCACAGGACCCCTCAGACACAACAGCGGAAACAGGTTTTTGGCACGCCCAGCTTGAGGACGTAGGCAAGTATACCTTGCCAAGTTTTACTGTTTAATTATAAAATTATTGTATGCTATTTCTCTTGAACTTACATATAACTGTGTGTGTCCGAGATTGCCTCGGGTGCCGTCAATGAATACGTTGATATGTAGTGTAACTGACTTAGGCTTTAGCAGACTTACCTACAGTTGCGAGGGTATTCTAACATCCTCCTAGACCCTGACACTTGTACACGCAACACGATTGCAATTGATATTGGAATGCGAGTTTGCGTACTCGATTAGCTACCGGTGCGTGTGACGTGCATCACGGCTTAGCACAAAATCAGAACTATTTAGGAAGGTTATGACCTGGCATATAGCTACGTGGTTTGCACGTTGTGGATTCAACTTGTATAACCACATTGGGCGGGGAAGATAACTAGTAGGCGTATGGGACACCCACCTTCTTTATTGCAGATACTGTACTCTTCAGAGTGATACAGACGTTATATACTTTGCAGATACCACATCCCTTAGAGTGTTTGTCACGCCCCAGTCCCAAAAATACGTAGGACTAGGACACGTAATCATGCCAGCTGCATGGATATGGCAACTCCAATATATAGAAACCAAATCCATACGTACGCTGTATTATGAATATCAAATCCACAAGTGGTAAAAATGTGATACAAGTCACAGGGTGAAATCTAAATCTCATCCACCAAAATCATATAGAAATAAATAACCAGTATCTATGAAACTAGATCTCAACAAGAAGTATCTAAAGAATGATAGTTGGATGGAAACAAATCCACTACCAACTCAAATAGAGAAGTAAATACAATATAAGTACAACTCACTCAAACAATATAAGTACCAGCTACCAATCACGGCTCGAAGAGAAGACATCCACGAAGCTTCTATATCCTTCCAAATCTGTGCTCCTGCAAATACTCAAGAACAGGTACACCTGGCAGCGGACCAGGTCCTCAGAGGGACATAACAAGTATACTTAAACACATGCCAATAAAGTACTGAAATAAATATCCAATGGGTCGCCTAACCATCTAAAGTGAATGCAGTTAAGAACAACTTTTCCCACAAGTGAGCTATCTGGCTGAAAACTGGGATTTGGCATAGTTCTCTTTTGGAGATCCAGGGGCCTAAAAGGCACGTCGTCTTTTGAACGCCGGTGGCCCGCCTGATAGTACATAATATATAAGGGTTATCACCACCCGTATCTCCAGCGGAGAATCTGGGCGTCACAGAAAAAGTGCAAATGAGCTCAAATGCGGTACTTGTTGTTCTTCCCACCCCATGCTCTAAGTATGTCACATCCATGACACAATTTGGTCCATAGCCTATTCTTAGTACCCTAGCCCAATCCTGCAACCATACAAGGACAAGGATGGGACCACCGTACTACAATAGACTATGTCCATGGACCTCTAATAACTGCCAAGTCTACTAGCATGCAAAGTTTCTAACAGCAGTTATTCCTAACGCACGTCCCACACGTACCGATGATCAGTCAATACGTGCGTCCGTGATCTATATGAGACTCACAACTCGTGTAAAAATAGGTGTCACAGTCAAATGAAACCTAATGGTGCTACATGATAATGGGGTAGTCTCATGAACAAGGTCAATGCAATACATAAATAAAAACCTATCGCGACGTCACCATCGCGAGCATTTTATATAACAATTAAAATATATGAACTAAGGACAGAAAATAAAGATGCATGCAACATATGGAATATAAATAACAGTACAATGGCAAGGTATACTTGCCTGGCAAGAACTGCAAAATGTCATGTCCAGATGTCCAATACACAGGACCAGAAGCTATGGCCACAGAACAAATGTCTCCGGATGCTGAAATAAATATCACCAACGTTCCAAAATAAGCAAAATAGCTAGAAAGCACTTCCCTTTTGTCCAATTTGGACACAGGGGCAAAACCGTAATTTCGGGTAAAAGTGGGGTCCACGTGTGGCCCACTTTGCACCGAAAAGCGTGCCGAGGGTAACAGTCTCTAAATGGAACAAACTATAGGTCAAACAACTCTAGATGTTAATACGAACCCAACGGTATGTCCAAATGTGGATTCCGATGGGCCGAACAGAATTTTGTCCAAAAAGTCAACTGTGGGGTCCGCCAATTGGCGATCTGGTCAACCGTCTCAGAAATGCGTGAAAATTGGGTCACAGGACCAGCGCGTTACCACGAGTCCAGTGGCGTAAGTTTTGTCGCAATCTGACAAGCGTGCACAAAATATGCACGAGTTCCACAAAAGTGGCGACACGAAATGCGTCCGCGGATACGGTCTGATTTCGGCGCGCACACGCGTCCGAATCAGTCCTCACGAATTTTCATGTGTCCGATTATGCTGTGTGCACCATTCGGTACACTTGGCACACGGCGGGGCGGTCCCGTTTGGCGGGGTGCGCTCCGATCTCCAACTTTTGGAAAAACAGAAAAAATGGGTGCGCGCAGTTTTGTGACGAATATAATATTGTCCACAGCAACTAATAGCACAGGGTTATTATACAGAAAATAAACTAGGTCATGTAATCTACAGGTATCAAAAAGAATCATCGAATTCGGATCTCTGTGGTGGGAGATACGAACTCGACAATATGGGTGGTCATTCTGGAATTCTGCGATTGCAGAATTCTGTCTGTTCGCGCTGACTTGGGTGCTGTTTTCACCTAGGGGCACACGTTTTCCGAGGTAGGCTATAAAACAAATATTGGAGAGGGTTGAGGGAAGATCATACCTATAAAAACGGAACAGCGTTTGGTCGAGCGAGTCGACGGGAAATCACGCCGGAGCGAAGGTGCTTCGAGTGGGAAACTACAGTTCGCGATGTCGGCGTCGACGGGATGGTTGGATGGCTTGGTGGGGCTTCTCTGGCTGCGGTGACGGCTCTAGATGGGAAGAGGAGGTCTGGAAATTAGATTAGGGTTTTAGAGAGCTATTTTATATATATATACTATATATATTAGGAGAGAGAGGGGGTTAATTGGAGACGGGTCCGCGGGTTAATGAAAAAGGGGAGTGGGCGGTCGGGCTCCTACAAATGGCTGTGGGTTAATGAAAAAGGGAAGGGAAGGTTCCAGCAACTTTGCTACAGCCGCAAGCAAGGCTAAAGAAAAAAAAAACAAGTTGCTAAAGCATATAGAAATGCTAGTTTTGCTCTACGTGGAATCCTAAGAAGCTAATAGAATTAATACTATTAGTATTATATTATTATTATTATTATTATTATTATTATATTCTAATTTTTTTTTCTTTTTCTTTCTTTCTTTATAAAATATATATACATATATATATATATATTTGTATATACATATATATATATATATATATATATATATATATATATATATATATATATATATATATATATATATATATATACTCATAAGAAAATTTATAGATTAGGGTATTGCACATCGTTAGGCTAGCAACAGCTCAAGGGGTCTCCTACATGGAATAAATTCCGAAAAATTCCTGATGGTCCCACAAGTCCTCTAAGTGCCCGAACACCTAACATAAAAATTATTAAAAATCTATTTCTCCTATTTATCTCTAATTACTACAATTTAATTAATAATTAATAAATAAAAGGGTATTTACGATTTTCTAGGAAGGGGATTTTACATTCTACCCAACTTATAAAAATTTCGTCCTCGAAATTAAAATTAAGCCACGATAGAATGCAATGATGGTATAAGATTTGCATTGTTTAAAATGCAAGGCTAGGTTTAAAGGGGTGGGCGATGTTGCACGTTGCACATCATGAAAAAAATCCATATGAGCGAAAAATAGGTTTCTTCATGTGTCATGTCCAATGGTGTGGACACATAAATGCTCCTTTGCATAAAAGCGTCCAACAATTGGAAAATTGCACAAAGATGAGAATTGAATTATGGGCATGTCTAGGATAAGGGTGTAGAATTTGTAGGAAGGCAGTGGCTAGTGTAGTGCTCCAATTATCGGAGCACGGTAAGGCGTGTCAAGTGATATCATGTTGTAAAACTAAATAAAAATACCGTGTTCTATTTCTAAGTGGATTCGTGCTAGCCTTAGTCTTACTAACTCAGCCAAGTAGATCAAATTCTTAGGTGAGGGGGGTTTCACAATTCAGCCAACTTAAGACAATGTCGTCCTCAAAATTAAAATAAGGCGGAATCGGTTAATCTTTAGGTACAATGAGGCAAGTCAGTCGCAATCTTCTTGCGATAACTAAAATCCTAATCATATCCATTGCAATCACTTCTAGGTTAAGATGTCCACTGCTCCAATCAAAATTTAACCTATGGTTATCTCTTCTCCCCTTGTTTCAAATTATTCATATCCACATAACATCTCCAAGATTTACATACGCATATAACTTTTACCTCACGATCTCTAACTATCATAATCTCCTTTAGAAGTGGTTTGAGTCCAATATATTCCCATTTTCACTTATAAAAATTTTGTATGCCTCAACTCCTTAATTCCATTCACATCCTCATTATTTCAAATAGGTTGTCCAACCAAAATTTTAATTCTTAATTCAAATCACCAAATTAAAAAATTTAAATGCAGTCCACCAATATTTAAGTCTGAAATTCTATATTTATCCTCTAAATTCAAATTGGTGATTCTACCTTCATTGTTCAAAATTTAACTCATGCACTTAAGGTATAAATATTGGGTCCTCAATATCAATTCATTGATCCTCGTCATCTTAGTCATCTTTCTAACTTTCTCAAAATTACAATGGCTTGAACCTCTCCCAATCTAATCTTACTCGATCATAATCTAAAAGAAATTCCTCCCGAGTTGACAATGCACTACTACCCAACTTAGAATTTATCCACCTATCACCTAAGGCTATATACCTTAAGAAAATATCCCTTAATTTATTTACACATGTCGTTCAATCCTCGAAACTTCAACGCCGATCATATCACATATGATATATCCTTAATTGCGAAAGAATAATCCTCAAGTATGTGGTCGGCCTATGGGGTATATCTAGTACTCTCTGTGTATCAAACTTATACCAAGCACGAGGTTTCGTCTTTCCGAAATAAGGGAAGACGGAGATCAATAATAAAGAGTTCAAGGGCGAGGTAATAGAATAGAAGTATCGGGATCAAGGCGTTTAAAGAATTCAAATAGGAATTGTCAAAGCAGTTGTGGATTGAAGTCCTATTTTGATAATTCTTTGTTCGCATGCTCGTATTAGTACAGTTATGTAACTGATACGATATGTCAGACATGTCTAGAGGGCAAGTACATTCGTCTACTAGTCACTATATATCTCAATCCACGTAAAGTAGTTATGCGGAGGGCGAATCAAGCACACTAAGGTTAGCTAGACCCTAATACACTGATTCTGAAATGTATTATTGTTGGCCCCCCAATAATACATATGTCATGAACAAGCTCGATAAAGAATAAGCTTGCAAAAACTAGGCTATAATAACAGCATAAGTCAAGGTAGTACAACAAATATAACGCTGGATTATGATGAGAGAAGTTAAATAATTCAAGTTGCAAAAATAAAACAATATAAGCAACAATAACAAAAGACTCTACAATCTCTACAGCTATCATATTACTTCCTTGTCTAAGTCGATAGTCGACAAAGTAGGGGTATGAGCCTCTAAGTTCTATAGTCTGAATAACACTATCATCTTATGTTAACATACAATTAATGCCATTCAGTTACACTTCATCAATGGATCACAAGGGCTATATGATACTAGGTGGTGAGGTATACTACCCAACTTATAAGAATTAAACTAATACGGTGACAGTCTTAAGAGGGTCCTACACAATAATCTTACACATGTAAATAAAACAGAAACTCTCTATTAGGGTATACGGGGAAAAATCTTGGTATTGATTAGGGTATCCTTTTTATGTAGGTAATGGTCATCCTAAGTCTTAGTCATAGCACTTACAAGCAAGTGTCAATGGTAAGGATAGAAGAGTTACTGGCCGTTAAGGAGGAAGGGTCTATCTTGTATCGAGGTGAGGGTACAAATTACGCGATTTAAAAGCTAAGGATTAATCATTGGTCACAATCTACAAAAAAACTTAAACTTATCAAGTTCTAACTACCAAGCATAAAATTTCACACTCAAGGCTACAACTATAAGCCTAGCAAACTATGAGCCCTTAACAAAGAATAAGTTTACTTGGCCTACTATCCGAAGTGTCAGATGGCACGAGTTGGAAGATGAAGAGAAGAAACGTAATTAGCCGTCGCAAAATAGCGAGCGCTATGGTCGCAGAGAAACAATATAAAAATAAAGATAGAGGGCTCTAGATAGTATCATGGTTCTCTAAGGGGAGTGGTACGCTAGCTACTATGTTTGGGGTATGATCAAGGAAGAAGTGTTGATTACATTCCTCTAGGCTCCCTAGGGTGCTGTCTACTAATAACAAGACAATGATATAAGTTTATAGTTCTAATAACATCTAACTATGAAGGTTAGGTTCAGTCCAACATTAAGTTTTTGTTTTCTATGGGTTCCTCAATGCTAGGGGCAAACATTATGATAAACTTCTAACTAACTCTAGTAGTGTCTATACTACTCTCAAGTCTTCATAATACATCAGAGGGTAATGGTAAACTAATTCTAGAGATAAGGAATTCTAGGGTTCACTAGATATTCTAAACTTAGTGGTGTCTCTATATTCTCGTTGTATTCTAAATAGGTGTGCTACTCTAATTATCATCTAACAACAGGAACTTCTATATTCTAGGAGAAGGCTATACTTAAAGAATTATTAGGGAAGTACAGGAATCAAGCAAGATACAATTGTTCAAATAGAACAGATAGGAGGAAGATGAATCATAGTCAATGTGAATGAGATCCTATATTCTAGGCCTAGGTGCAGGCTTGCTCGGTACAGTAACGTAACCGAGACAATATGCTCTTGACCTGCATGGGCCACCACAAAAACATGTCACGCCCCAGTCCCAAAAATACGTAGGACTAGGACACGTAATCATGCCAGCCGCATGGATATGGCAACTCTAATATATAGAAACCAAATCCATACGTACGCTGTATTATGAATATCAAATCCACAAGTGGTAAAAATGTGATACAAATCACAGGGTAAAATCTAAATCTCATCCACCAAAATCATATAGAAATAAAT
Source organism: Iris macrosiphon (assembly GCA_036927795.1). Lineage (NCBI taxonomy): Eukaryota > Viridiplantae > Streptophyta > Magnoliopsida > Asparagales > Iridaceae > Iris > Iris macrosiphon. The sequence goes on along the minus strand of JAYESA010000005.1, from coordinate 145,703,885 downwards.
AACCAGTATCTATGAAACTAGATCTCAACAAGAAGTATCTAAAGAATGATAGTTGGATGGAAACAAATCCACTACCAACTCAAATGGAGAAGTAAATACAATATAAGTACAACTCACTCAAACAATATAAGTACCAGCTACCAATCATGGCTCGAAGAGAAGACATCCACGAAGCTTCTATATCCTCCCAAATCTGTGCTCCTGCAAATACTCAAGAACAGGTACACCTGGCAGCGGACCAGGTCCTCAGAGGGACATAACAAGTATACTTAAACACATGCCAATAAAGTACTAAAATAAATATCCAATGGGTCACCTAACCATCTAAAGTGAATGCAGTTAAGAACAACTTTCCCCACAAGTGAGCTATCTGGCTGAAAACTGGGATTTGGTATAGTTCCCTTTTGGAGATCCAGGGGCCTAAAAGGCACGTCGTCTTTTGAACGCCGGTGGCCCGCCTGATAGTACATAATATATAAGGGTCATCACCACCCGTATCTCCAGCGGAGAATCTGGGCGTCACAGAAAAAGTGCAAATGAGCTCAAATGCGGTACTTGTTGTTCTCCCCACCCCATGCTCTAAGTATGTCACATCCATGACACAATTTGGTCCATAGCCTATTCTTAGTACCCTAGCCCAATCCTGCAACCATACAAGGACAAGGATGGGACCACCGTACTACAATAGGCTATGTCCATGGACCTCTAATAACTGCCAAGTCTACTAGCATGCAAAATTTCTAACAGCAGTTATTCCTAACGCACGTCCCACACGTACCGATGATTAGTCAATACGTGCGTCCGTGATCTATATGAGACTCACAACTCGTGTAAAAATAGGTGTCACAGTCAAATGAAACCTAATGGTGCTACATGATAATGGGGTAGTCTCATGAACAAGGTCAATGCAATACATAAATAAAAACCTATCGCGACGTCACCGTCGCGAGCATTTTATATAACAATTAAAATATATGAACTAAGGACAGAAAATAAAGATGCATGCAACATATGAAATATAAATAACAGTACAATGGCAAGGTATACTTGCCTGGCAAGAACTGCAAAATGTCATGTCCAGATGTCCAATACACAGGACCAGAAGCTATGGCCACAGAACAAATGTCTCCGGATGCTGAAATAAATATCACCAACGTTCCAAAATAAGCAAAATAGCTAGAAAGCACTTCCCTTTTGTCCAATTTGGACACAGCGGCAAAACTGTAATTTCGGGTAAAAGTGGGGTCCACGTGTGGCCCACTTTGCACCGAAAATCGTGCCGAGGGTAACAGTCTCTAAATGGGACAAACTCTAGGTCAAACAACTCTAGATGTCAATACGAACCCAACGGTATGTCCAAATGTGGATTTTGATGGGCCGAACAGAATTTTGTCCAAAAAGTCAACTGTGGGACCCGCCAATTGGCGATCTGGTCAACCGTCTCAGAAATGCGTGAAAATTGGGTCACAGGACCAGCGCGTTACCACGAGTCCAGTGGCGCAAGTTTCGTCGCAATCTGACAAGCGTGCACAAAATACGTACGAGTTCCACAAAAGTGGCGACAGGAAATGTGTCCGCGGATACGGTCTGATTCCGGCGCGCAAACGTGTCCGAATCAGTCCTCACGAATTTTCATGTGTCCGATTATGCTGTGTGCACCATTCGGTACACTTGGCACACGGCGGGGCGGTCCCGTTTGGCGGGGTGCGCTCCGATCTCCAACTTTTGGAAAAAGGAAAAAGTGGGTGCGCGCAGTTTTGTGACGAATATAATTTTGTCCACAGCAACTAATAGCACAGGGTTATTATACAGAAAATAAACTAGGTCATGTAATCTACAGGTATCAAAAAGAATCATCGAATTCGGATCTCTGTGGTGGGAGATACGAACTCGACAATATGGGTGGTCATTCTGGAATTCTGCGATTGCAGAATTCTGTCTGTTCGCGCTGACTTGGGCGCTGTTTTCACCTAGGGGCACACGTTTTCTGAGGTAGGCTATAAAACAAATATTGGAGAGGTTTGAGGGAAGATCATACCTATGAAAACGGAACAGCGTTTGGTCGAGCGAGTCGACGGGAAATCACGCCGGAGCGAAGGTGCTTCGAGTGGAAAACTGCAGTTCGCGATGTCGGCGTCGACGGGATGGTTGGATGGCTTGGTGGGGCTTCTCTGGCTGCGGTGACGGCTCTAGATGGGAAGAGGAGGTCTGAAAATTAGATTAGGGTTTTAGAGAGCTATTTTATATATATATATACTATATATATTAGGAGAGAGAGGGGGTTAATTGGAGACGGGTCCGCGGGTTAATGAAAAAGGGGAGTGGGCGGTCGGGCTCCTACAAATGGCTGTGGGTTAATGAAAAAGGGAAGGGAAGGTTCTAGCACCTTTGCTACAGCCGCAAGCAAGGCTAAAGAAAAAAAAACAAGTTGCTAAAGCATATAGAAATGCTAGTTTTGCTCTACGTGGAATCCTAAGAAGCTAATAGAATTAATACTATTAGTATTATATTATTATTATTATTATTATTATTATATTCTAATTTTCTTTTCTTTTTCTTTCTTTCTTTATAAAATATATATACATATATATATATTTGTATATACATATATATATATATATATATATACTCATAAAAAAATTTATAGATTAGGGTATTGCACATCGTTAGGCTAGCAACAGCTCAAGGGGTCTCCTACATGGAATAAATTCCGAAAAATTCCTGATGGTCCCACAAGTCCTCTAAGTGCCCGAACACCTAACATAAAAATTATTAAAAATCTATTTCTCCTATTTATCTCTAATTACTATAATTTAATTAATAATTAATAAATAAAAGGGTATTTACGATTTTCTAGGAAGGGGGTTTTACAGTGTTGGATGTTACATATATATACAAATACCTCATTCTTCGGAATGATGGACGTTGCAGATACCACACTCTAGAGGATGTTGGACGATATGCCTACGCCTACCCATACGTACCAAGGTTGTCTTTATATTGTATTCACTTAGATGGTTAGCTCACCCTTTATTTATTTATTCAGTATTTACATATGGCATATTTTTATGTATCTTGTTATGTCCCACTGAGGACCTGGTTCCCTTCCAGATCTAGATAAGGCATACTACCCCACAGTGTACGGTCCCGGACAGGAGACAAGGTATGCAACTGAGGAGGAACTAGAGGTGCTGCTATCGGAGTCTGCCTGATCTTTAGTAGTATGTTCATCTGGATCTAGAGCCTATTACCTAGACAGACGATGCTCTAGTTTTATTATATTTTAGTACTTTTGCTTATCTTTTGTAGTGGGTTTGTTCTCACCAGACATATCTGATTTGTACTTTGACATTTCAGACTCAACACTTATATATTTCAGCACTCATTTCAGTATACTTTGATATTTTGTGGATGAGATTAGACTTTACCTGTATTAAACTTGTTAGTATTTTAGGACAGCGTAGCACGTCTCTCTGGGTCTATTAAATTGGATAATCCCTTAGTGACGTGTCAGCTGGCCAATGCCACGTGGCCTGGTTCCGTATATTTTGGGACTAGGGCATGACATATATATATATATATATATATATATATATATATATGAATCTAGAACTTTGTGTATGTCTATCTAATTATATACCTATCTAATTGATGAGTGTGTAGTTACTGTGTACTGTGTGAGCTATGGGGGTCGGGTTAAGGTATATGTGAATGTATGTATTGGCAAAAGGGGGATGTTAATACCGGACTAAGTGACTTGTGTTGATGAGTGTGTGTATATGGGTGAAGTTCAAGTGAAGGTGAAGGGGGGGCAAATTGAGAATACAGTTCAGTCATAACCAACTGCAGTAACAACAAGTTGGGAAATACCATGAATGGTTCAGTTGGGATTTTTCTAAGTGAATGGAATATGTTAGTTAACAATGAACTTAGTATCAGATAGATGGAGTTCGATTATGAGAGTGTATCGGATTTGATATTATGTTCAGTATCAGGTAAATCACTCAAGTTGGTTGAGGCATAGCAAGTGCAATGGAGCTCTGGGGTGCAACAACACTTGGTCTGTGTTATGAAGGTTTGCACATATGAAGTACACTTCACTGTAGACAGAGCACAGGCAATGTGTTGGGTGTGTGATTTATTGGAAGTCAATTATTAGTGTGTGCTGAGATCGGTGGTGTGTGAGTGTGTTCTTGTGACACACAATGAACAGTGGTTGGGTGAATGTTCAGTGGGGCTCGGGTTGTGTATAAGTACCCGTGGACTGATACATGCTAGTGTATTAGGTACTAGAGGGAAGGTTCTTGGTGTTTAGGTATTAGGATGGTTAAGTTCAATAGGCAGTTAGTATCAGTAAACATCAACAATTGTTTCCTGATGGGGGTTTAGGGTTATGATAAATCAGTGTATTATTTGGAATCTGCAATGTAAGGTATGGTTGGGGTAACTCGAGCAAAGGAGTGTGGGTAAGTTGGTACCTCAGTTATGGATTGATATTTTTAGATGTCAGTCAGTTTCATAGCTAAGTTAATAGTTAATGCCTTAGAGTATCAAGCATTGTTAGTAAGGTAACAATTAAGTGATTTAGTATTGGGTATCATGAAGATAACAGTTAGTATTTGTTAACTGTTGGAGTTAGTATTAACTGTTGGAGTTAGTATGTATGTACCTGTTAGTTAAGTTAGAAGTTAGCACCTAGTGTATTAGTTAGTGTAAAGTTGTATGTCAGATTAGTCTATATAGTATTTGTTAATAAGTAATATATCAATTAGCTAATACTAAATATTAGTATACATAGTAAGTATAAGTTATTGATATTATTTAAGGTATGACTTGGTAACCTAGGTACAAACCTAGTATAGCTAGTACAAGCAAGTATTAGCTAGTTAGTGACCTATATAGACTAATAATCTTAGCTTGGACCTAGAAATTGGTGTATGACCTAGTATTGACCTAGAACATCATATATATTTTAGCTCATTTTATCATTTTATTACTCTTTTACACCTATTGACATGATATTTCCTAAATAGGTCTGTGTGATACCAGCTTGAGTACCGAGTTACATCATTTGCTCAGGACCAGAGGCTATTATATTCTCTGATAGTTTTTTATTTATGATATCTTCTATGTTTCTTGTATCTAGTATAGATATACTTGATTGATTTCTTGACACATTGGTTACACGGATTGGTATTTCCGAATTTCGTCATGAGATGTTATTCCTGGTAGTTCTTAGCGTATCCTGTGCAAGTCCTGTTATTTTTGTACATGTATGGACACTGATTCATGAGAAGATTAGCGCCCTTCTTATAGAATTTCATGTCGTAGCGTGCCATGGTTGGATCCACTATACCAGTCGGGGGCGGCGAGTGTTAGTATAGATATGTGATCATATCCTCCTTGTATCATGTATAGTTCTCGAATAGTATTGATTATACACCGCACGTATGATTAACCAGGCCATAATTATTGTATCAAGTTCCCAAGCTGATCACATATTGAAGCTAGTACTCACTCACTTAGCTAGTTATATTTTTTGACTTTAGTATATGATGCTCATTACTCTAGTATTTATTTACAACATATTATATCTTGTATATTTTTTGCCTTTTCTCTATTTATCTAGTATTTTTCTCTATTTAATGTTACATAGTCTTTATCATTTATTGAAACTGCTGTTAAAGATATGTTTCGCTCCAATCCTGATTGGATATTTTTTTAGATGACTGGTATCCGACACACTATGGACCGCATGACGTAGTTGGTGTAGAGTTGGAGACAGTGGCACAAGAGGAGCCGATACTTGGAGATGATCAGCTAGTTATAGATAGTTAGACTTGGGTATTAGATTGTCTCATTTAGATATTCTTGGCATGTATTATATTAAGATTATTGTACTAGTCTATTGAACTTGGAGATGAGTTGTATTTATGACTTGTGACTTCTATTTCTTTTATTCCATATCGTGCCATATCTTTCTCTAGTTTTATATTATGATTGAGTATGGATTACCTTTATCATATTATCATATTGTTCCTCCATTTGGAGTTGAGATGCCATGACAAGTACTATATGTATTTATATTGTGTGAGATATTTAGATAGTATTGATGACCTAGAGAGAACATTCTACTATCGATGCTGCGGCGTAGGCTGGACGTTGTTCACTACTCGTGCCCTCATTCCGGGTGCGGGTTGTGACAGATTTTTATTGGTGGCCCATGCAGGTCCGAGGTAGTAGTGCTCAGACTTAGAATATTACTACCATCCTGCTATAGGATATAGGACTTAGGATCTATGATGAGAGTATACTCAATCACAACTAAGAACATTTTCAATCTATTGATTTTGCTATCTTTATCATTCTAAATATTGTTTTCTTGAAATACAACTGTCCTTCTTTGATGATATCATATCTTACACAATATTGATTCTTTGTTTAATTTGTCTTCAGGATGGCCCCGAATATCAGATTCTATCGCTCGGGAGTATATGTCGCTTCCGAGGGATCAACTACCTCCCGGCCAGCTGTTCAATGGGCAGTTGATTGTGTTGCACCTTCGCCTGTTAGAGAGTCTACTCCAGCTTCTCTAGTACAGCGTACCGCTTCACCGATCCAGGTGGAGGAATTCGCAACAGCTTTTGGGGGTGCTCCTCCACCGGTTTAGGGGGCTATTCCAGCAGCATCAGTAGCGGAGGCTTTTCCACCCCCACCACCCATGCCAACAGACGGGATGTAGATGTTTGCATTATTCAGAGAGATGATGGAGGCCCAGAGGGCCTAGACCGAGTTTTAGTAGAGACAGATGGACATGATGCGGAAAGGCATCGAGAAAGCTCATCAAGTTGCCTTAGCAGCAGTTGAGAGAGGTGCCACTACTAGAAAAAGCGAGATTAGTGACGTTTTTAGTAACGTCAAATGAAACGTCGCTAATAAAATATAAATTAGCGACTCCATGTAAAACCGTCGCTAGACGTCGCTAAATGACGACATTTAGCGACGTTTAGCGACTTCTGTTTAGATTTTAAACGATTAGTCGCTATAAGTTCAATTAAGGTCGCTAAACGTCGCTAATATGTCTAATTTAGCGACGTTTAGCGACGTATTTAGCGACGTTAATATTAAAAATATTTAGCAACGTATTTAGCGACTTCTAAGACGTCGCTAAAATTTATTTTAGCGACGTTTTTATTTGACGTTTCTAAACGTCGCTAATATTTGGTTAATTAGGGCTCAGTTTCATTTTTCCCCAGCGGTTGAATTTTTTGAAATATTTGAAACCCTCTCTCTCTCTCTCTCCGGCGATTTCCCCTACCCCCTCTCCGGCGACCGGCGTCTCCACAGCGGCTACTCCGGCATCCCCCTCCTTCTCCTCGAGCTCTAGGTAAACCCTCTCTCTCTCTCTCTCTCTCACAGGACACACATGTGACACTGACACAATACACACTTGACAGATACTGACACAGACACGACACACATACACACACGTGACACCAACCCTAACCCAAAACTGATACGACCTGGGATCAGGACCTAGGGTTAGGGTTAGGTTTTTTGACCTGGGGTTAGGGTTAGGGTTAGGACCCATGAAAGGGAATTTATGGGTTATTTACAAATTTGCTAGAAGAAATAAGTTTTCTACCTTGACCTTCATTCTTCACTTCTTAATATATGTTTAGCTAAAATTATGCGTACTCCTTTGAAGATATCAAAACCATATCTAACTTTAGATGGGTTAGAAAATGAAGAATCAGCTCATGAATATTAATCTTACTAGCATATGAGATTGATGTCAGCTTGGCAACTGGTCAATACTTGACCCTTCTCTTATTGGAGAATCTTGGATAATCGTGCTATAGATTTGGCAACCTCTTACTATGGTTTGGTCATTTATGCATGTTTTAGCTCTTTACCGTAGAATATTAAACGATCAACTGTTGGGAACACCTATTGCAGGTCCAATTTCTTAGAAGCATATGAACACTAATCTTAATAATCTTTTGTTGCTTCAGTATAGCAAGTTTCTACAGTAGCAACCTTAGATGGAAGTTATTTTGTATGTCTCATCACAAGTCTTCTATTGTGCCTAGTTGGTAGCATGAGTGAGATGCTAATTAGACAAAATCATATTCCATGAATCTTGACATGTCTAATAGTTTGACATGGTTGATGCTCTTCCTTATAGAAGACATCATAGAAGTATCTTGTTATTACAATTTAATGTGTCTAACATGTCGTTAAGGTTTCTAATCTGGTAGTTCTTAATCTAAGAAGATACTTCTATGACTTAAAGTTTACATTGTGCTACTGTAGTCCAGTGGATATATTCACTCTGAGGAAAGAAAGCAGAAACTTGAATCACATCAAAACATGTTGCTTATCAAATTCGTTTTGACTTAAAAATTCATTATCTTTTTAATTTAATCCTACCATCTTATAATAAGCTTTAACAATCCCAAACCAAGCCTAACAAAAAAGAAACCACAGCTTCTGTCCTGGCCTAGGCTGGGATTTGGGTTTGCTATAGTTACCAGGATCTAGCATGCTGCTGTCCTACAAAATATTGTACCTACACTGGTATGCACACACTCTGCACAGGATCTAGCATGCTTCTTCTATGTGACTTCAAATATAGATTACCTAGACAACTAATTGTCAGCTTCTTCTTTAGAGAATCACACTGTATGTAATAATTTATATGATACATACTGTTATTTTTACAGAAGTATCTAGAAATGGATATGAATTACTATCTGCGTCATCGTTCGTGGATGTACAACCGTCATCCTGATGACATGTGCGGTGTGCGGGATAAATTCATTGAGGGTGTATAGCAGTTCCTGCAGTTCGCCAAGGCGTTCCCTCAATACATCGACGGTACCAAAATTAAGTGTCCGTGTGTGAGATATCGCAACAGGAAATATCATCCAGAAGTGGAAGTCACATATCATTTGTACTCGAAGGGCTTCTTCTATGTGACTTTTTCTGGTAGTGTGCTCCCACCCAACAGCAGGATACCCAGCCCAAGCCAGGTAACATTCATGACTTCAAGAAGCTGAAACCTAGGGGCTTCAAGGGGACGAAAGGCATCATATATGTAGATGATTGGCTCGAGGACATAGAGCATATTATACGGCTGTCTCATCTCGTAGAGGACCTGAAGATCGAGGCAGTTGGGCTCCAGATGACAGATATTGCCCGCACTTGGTTCAGGAACGAGCCGCTTCTCGCCGATCCTGGGCAGACTTGGGAAGGTTTCAAAGACCTTTTCAAGAAGAAGTTTTTCGCTCAGAATGATAGGTTGGGTCTGGCTCGACAGTTTCAGAACCTCCGTCAGGAGGGTATGACGGTAGATGAGTACACCGCAGAATTTGGCAGGCTGAGCCGATATGCGGAGTATATGATACGAGATTCGAAGAACATGGCGAGTCTTTTCCGTTAGGGTCTGAACTGAAAAGTGAAGATCCTCATTCCATTATTCGATGAGACGTCTTCTGATGTTCTTGCGGAGGCATGCAAGATTAAGCGGGAGTTGAGCTTGAAGTCCAAGAGATATCAGGATTTCTTCATGGGGCTAGTAGCAGTATGGGGCCTACCAAGCGCCCCCAGCTTCAGCAGAGATCTTTTCATCATCCATAACAGTTCCAGACTCCAGCTCGGGCACCACAACAACAGCAGAGACAGATTCAATAGACTCCTACCTAACATTACTGCAAGAAGCCAGGCCATATTTAGGAGGTTTGTAGGTGACGGATGGAAGTATGCTTGTACTGTAGCACCAAGGGACACCAATTGTGAGATTATCCTAGGAACCCTTGTCGTGCAACTCAGGGAGTAGGTCCAGCTCGGACAGCCCTAGCGAGGCCATCTGCAGGACAGCAGAGAGCGCCTCTACTTCCGACACAACAACAAAGATTTGTACAACACCACCAGCAGCAGAGAGGTGCATAGCAGGGACGACCTTTCGCCATGACAGTTGAGGAGGAGGAGCCGGTTGGAGTTGTCATATCAGGTTCAGTTCTTCTTGATTCTTTTCCAGCTCATGCTTTATTTGAATTCGATACTTCACATGGTTTCGTATCTATATCTTTTGCTTTGAAACATCATCTTGAGGCTGAACCGTTGGCTTGGACTTGCAAGATCATGACCGGGGGTAGAATTATCCTGGTCAGTGACGTTTGCAAGGATCGGAGAGTCACATTGGGAGGCTGATAATTGAGTGTGTGCTTACTCGTTAGGCCACTTTTGAGCTACGACATAGTACTCGGGATGTATTGGTCGAGTAGGCACCATGCTTGTATAGATTATCGTAGAGGCAGAGTTTTGTTTCGACCGCCAGGTGAGCCAGAGTTTAAGATCGTCAGAGAAACAGCAGAGCAGAACAAGGGAGTCTTCTGTGGAGCCATGGTGGAAGAGAAGGAGCCGCCACATCCGTTGATAGCATAGTTTATGGATGTCTTTTCGGAGGAGTTGCCAGGGTTGTCGTTAGATCGAGATATGGAATTATTTATAGACTTAGTACCAGGCGCAAAGCCGATATCTCAACACGTCTTTAGAGTCAACAACAACGAACTGGGCGAGTTAAAGAAACAGGTGGATGAGTTGCAGGATAAAGACTTTATCTGGTCCAGTTCATCACTGTGGGGTGCTCCTATATTATTTGTACCGAAGAAGGATGGGTCGGTACGCATGTGTATCGACTACAGGGCTCTGAATAACCTCACTATCAAGAATAAATACCCACTGCCGAGGATAGATGATCTATTCGATCAGTTAAGCGGAGCGAAGGTATTCTCGAAGATAGACTTGAGGCCAGGTTACCACCAGGTGAAAGTGAAGAAGGAGAATATTCCGAAGATGACTTTTCGGACTCGGTATGTCGAGTTTAAGTTCATGGTGATGTCGTTTGGGTTCACTAATGCCTTGGCGGTATTCATGAATTTGATGAATATGATATTCCACCGGTATCTTGATAAGTTTATAGTGGTGTTTGTTGATGATATTTTGATATATTCAAAGACCTCGGAGGAGCATGAGGAGCATCTGAGGATAGTTCTGGAGACTATCAGGAAGGAGAAGCTCTATGGCAAGCTTTCAAAGTGCAAGTTCTTCCTTGACAAGGTTGAATTCCTTGGGCAAGTGGTGATAGGTGACATGATCTCAGTGGACCCGAAGAAGATATCAGCAGTGGAGTCATGGTCTATCCTGAGTTCAGTGGCAGAGATCAGGAGCTTTCTGGGATTAGCAGGTTACTACTGGAGATTTGTTCAGGAGTTCTCCAGGATTGCAGAGCTAATAACTAGGCTGACTAAGAAGGACGTGGAGTTCGTTTGGACAGAGTGTCAGACCGCCTTTGAGGAGCTGAAGAAGAGGTTGACTACAGCTCCATTATTAATATTGCCATCGGGGACATGAGGATTTACCATCTATAGTGATGCTTCGGGTAAGGGTTTGTATTTTGTATTACAGCAGAACGGGAAGGTGATTGCCTATACTTCCAGGCAATTACGCCCTCATGAGAAAAAATATCCTACCCACGATTTAGAGTTGCCAGCGGTCATTTTTGCTCTGAAGTTGTGGAAACTCTATCTGTACGGAGAGCGTGTGAAGATCTTTATAGCCCACAAGATCTTGAAGTACGTGTTTACACAGAAAGAGCTTAATATGAGACAACGATGGTGGTTGGAGTTGATAAAGGATTTTGACATATCATTGCAGTACCATCCAGGAAAGACCAACGTAGTCGCCGATCCTTTGAGCATGTATCCGGTGGTTATGTACTTGACTATGGACAGGCACTTATTGGCCGATCTTGAGAGCTTGGGTATTGAGGTGCTAGTTCCTGGAGTTGAGGCATAGATGTGGGGATTACAGATATAGTCAAAGTTGATGGACCGGATCAGATCTATACAGTATGAGGATGAGTCTCTGAGGAGTATCAGGACACAGGCTCAGATGGGACTATCTGTAAACTCCCTCGATTAATTCTACAGATAGTCAGATTTGGATTTGGAAAATTTTAGATTAGCAGCAGATGTTGAGGTTTAGAGTAGAGTTGAGTTTGTCTGTTATTTTATTTTTATTTAATTAAACCCTTGGCGTCCCCTATCATTGTTTAATTATTCGGAGCCTAATAGCAGCCCATAAATTCTATCGGACAATTGTACTTCTGACTTGACTCACCAATTTAAGCGTTGGACTTTTTTATCACTCAAAATCATATTTTCTTGTGCTGAATTTCCCGAATTTAAGGGGCTTAGTTAAAATTATGGAATTATGTGTCCTCACCTTATTGGTCAAGGCCAAATGGAGAAGCCCCTCTCCTTGATTGGTCAAGCCCATCCCCTATTTCTCTCTTCTTTGTATGAGTAATCCTTCATGTTAGATCCTAGCCCCTCATTTAAATGAGGATTTGATCATGACAACCCATCACCTTTCCTTATTTAATGTCTCCATCGCCACTCTTCCCCCAAGGCCGGCCCAAATCCCAATACATGGAGAACCCTACCCCCTCTCTCTCTCTCTCTCTCTCCTCCCTCTTCCTACACACTCAGGCGAAATATACCACTCCTCTCATTCTCTTCTTCTTCTTCTTCTTCTTCATTTCTTCATTTTCTTCCTTTCTTCTTCTTCTTCCTTCCTTCTCCCTGAAGGGCAACTCAGTCCGGCCAGAACCCCCGTGACCCGCTCTGCCCTCTAGCGCGCCGGCGAGCCCAGCTCCGGCCGAGCGCCGGCCAAGCCGCTCCGACACTGCTCGGCTATTCCCGACTCCGCGGCTGACCCCGACCCCGCCTGCTGCCAACACAGCAGCCAACTCCGGCCACTGTAGCCCTCGACTCCACGGTGCAGGTCCCCCCCGACTCCAGCCTCGAGCCACCCTTGCTGCGTCTCCAGCAATTCCAGTCCGGTCTGCAGCACCCCGACAACAGCTACACTGTGCGGTTCTTCTCTCCGACTTCGGCCGTGTGACTCCCTCATCCGGTCGACTCCCCCGTCCGACCTCCTCCCTGTCCAGATCCTATCACCACCACCACAAGCTCCCTCATCTGACCCACTGTGCAGCCTCATCCGGCGATACTGTGTAGCTCCCTGTCCAGTCCAGCGTCGACTCCGGCCTGACAATACCCTGTTCCACCCGGCCGGGCGACCAACCCAGTCCGGCAGCGCCGCTCCGAACCACCCCCAGCCTTCCTATCATCACCATCACCACTATTAGATCCCATCATCATCACCATCACCACCACTACAAGCTCCCTATCACCACCATCACCACCGCGGGATCACTACCACCACCTCGCTCCGGCCGCCTAGGTATATTTCACCCTCTCCCTATATTGTTATATATTGTGCTGTGTTAGCTAGGGTTATTGTTTATATAAATAGTTTTGTGTACGTAACTAGGGTTGTGTTTAATAAATGTTGGTGTATATGGAGATGTAGTGTAGTTCATGTATCTTGTGGTTAAGGAGGTATGATTAGGGTTGTTGTAGTTAGTTAGGGTTGTGTTATTGATATGTGGTTAGGGTTTATTTTCATAAGTTTTGAAATGGAATTATGCGTATACACTAAGTAGAGATGCTAGGTTGTGATGTTAGGATTATCAATTAATATATGCATTATTGATTATGGTTGTTGTGATTGCATTTAAACACTGAGAAGAAATGGTGATAGTGACTCATTGATTTAAAACAAGGAGCAGATTTAATTTAATAAAATGATGGAGGGATATCAACCCTTGGATAAATATTGGAAGTTGTGGATAGAGTGACTGAGGACAGTGAATATTAATTATTTGATTGAGTTTGAGACGTCAACGTGAATGTTAACATCTGTGGAAACTGAGGAGAAACTGAGGATTGGATCAGGGTGTGATTAACCGAATATCGTAATTGAGGATTGGGTCTGATGATATTATACAGGTGATTGATTTTGAGATAGGTATTATTCGGATCAAGGATCAGAGATTGAGGACTGTAAAATTAGTAGTTAACTATTTGAGTTGGAGACTGAGTTTAGGTATAGATGTGTGTCGCATCCCTGTCTGTCGTGGAATAGATTATTGATTATTGGTTTGTATCTCATCTCTAGGTACTACGGGACCTGAGGGCTAGGATGCGGTACCGGGACCCCGTCATCAGTAGCCGCACGCAGGCAAGTGTACCTTGCCACCCTGTATTTCAGATTACAGATATTTATTATTCTTTATGTACACCGTGCACGTATTTATGTTGACATTCGATACTTCGCATCCGGATCATAATCGGGTGTTGACATTCGTCGTAACATATTAGAATAATTGATAGATGCTTCATAGCACCTCGATGTACATACTTGAGTATATCAACACCCTATGACACACTCATACACTGTGATCATGCCAGATTCCTGCATCCTGATACTAACATCATGACCAGAGACTGGGAAGACCTTTGGGTCGCGTCTGTTGAGTTATTTCTGTGTGTCGAGACTGTAGATAGAGGTTCAGGTTCAGCGCACAATCGTTGACCGCTTGGGTAGGGGAAGACAGTTACTAGACGTTTGGGCTCCTCTGCACACGCTTATATATGTATGTAGTATCTATGTAGTAATCCTGTATCTAGTGTAGTAGTATCACCCGTGTGACTCTTTGCCCGGAGCTGTGGTACGTCTCGTGTGTTTTCGTGTCCGGAGCTACGATTTTATTTTGGACAGCCCACGTGTCGAACATTGTCTTTAAACTGTGTCATATTTGTTTGGTTATGATAGAGTACCCTGTTGTTGCACTTGTACTTTCTGTTTACTTGGTATGCTGTATTTTTGTACCTTGTTACGTCCCTCTAAGGACCTGGTTCCCTGCCAGTTTTGTAGCATAAATGATTACGGAGCATTTGGAGTTTCTATTGGAGTTGCATGTCTTGCGAGCATGGTACCAGGTACTCACATCTTATCTACCGGCATTATGGTTATTTTACTTTGAGTATTCATCTGCTGTTGTAGCCTAGTTTTTATAGACTCATACTTCTTCTCGAGTCTATTCGAGTTAGTGTGTTATTGGGCGGCTGACTCTAGCACATATAGCTCTTTCTTGTATACTGCTGTACATTATGGATTGAGACAGAAGTTTATATTTATAGGATATCTAGATAGTGCCCTTTATATTATACAACTTATACGTATTCGAGTCAGACCAGAATCTGGTCGAATGGGTTGCTGGCGTGTCACGAATTCCTGGTCCTACGTATTTTGGGACTGGGACGTGACATGTTTTTAATGTGGACCATGCAGGTCCAATTTAAATCGTCTTGGTCACATGACTGTGCCAAGCGAGCCTGCAAATTAGGAATAGATATTATGATTGTTGAATAGGATCTCAATCCATAATCGATTTTAAAAACTCTTTGTATGTGATTATCGCCCTTGGACTTCCAATTTGCATTCGTTCAATCTTCGTCAATATCGCTATCCTTGTTTCTCGTCCCCTATTGTTCGGGAAGACAAATGCTTGTGACTGATAATTTCCCTCCAGAAGAAGATCGAAGACCAGACAACAGAAGACAGAATTCGTATACCTTTCTCTGAGAAGATAGTTACCTTATCAGGATAGATTGATGGGTTCTTTGGATTCTAGAACTAGTATGGAAGGGTAGCCAGAGAAATGGACCCAGTAGTACCCTACCCGTGCTTGAGATAGCAGTGATCTTGGAAGTACTGGGAGCTGGAAGGATTGTTGATCATGACCTAGAATAAATTATGGAAGTGCATAGCCCGATGTTAGGAATTAGTTGTCCTAAAAGATAGCGATACCAGGAATAATAATATGGACTAGAGGAGATAAAATTTCAGGCTCTCACTTGAAAGATAAAGATCTGATTCCAGAAATTCTAGTATGTGCTTGAGTAATACCATTATTGTACTATATGATTTGGAGAGATAAATAATGAAAAGAAGAAATTTGAGGAATATAATGTAGGAATAAATTTTGAGGAGGAGAGAAATTATACTTTAGGTAGGAAATAAATTTTCTTTTGAGGATTAGTGTTCTAAACAGAACAGGAGAATTTATTTTTGGTTAAATCTGGACGATGACATCGTCCTAGCATGAGTTGATTGAGCCAATACCACGCGACACTAGATTATCGACGTAGTTACATTATCCTTGACCACTAGATTACCCTGAGATTGAGTTTCTTCAGAGAGCCCAAGGAGCATGGTGCCCATCTACCTCAGGGGCACACAATGCAAGGTGAATCAGTGTACCCCCGCATTATATCAGAGTTTGAGGATGTGATTCTAGAGAACCTTTCGGGCCTGCCACCTGACAAAGAAATAGAATTTGCTATAGAGTTGACTGCAAGAACCGAGCCAGTTATTTTCCCGTCTTCAGACTAGCACCGATAAGAGTTGGTTGAGTTGAAGGTCCATAGTAAAGGATCACTTAGACAAGGGTTTCAGTCGGGCTAGTGTTTCTCCCTGGGAAGCAACCATCTAAATAGTGCCGAAGAAGGATGAGATAGTATACTTGTGTATTGATTACAGGGCATTAAATACCGTAGCGATAAAGAATAAGTACCCTATGCTGGGCAGTGATAAAGAATAAGTACCCTATGCTGGGCAGTGATAAAGAATAAGTACCCTATACTTGGCAGCGATAATTTATTTGATCATCTTACCAGCGCATTTTGTATTCACGAAGATCAATCTCAGATCAGGCTAACATCAGATCAAGGTACGGAGATAAGACATTCCAAAAATGGCTTTACGGACGAAGTGT
The DNA here is from genome assembly GCA_036927795.1 of Iris macrosiphon. Classification (NCBI taxonomy): domain Eukaryota; kingdom Viridiplantae; phylum Streptophyta; class Magnoliopsida; order Asparagales; family Iridaceae; genus Iris; species Iris macrosiphon. The sequence goes on along the minus strand of JAYESA010000005.1, from coordinate 145,687,132 downwards.
AGATGCTATGAGTTTCTAGTCATGCCGTTGGGTTTAACCAACGTGCCAGCAGTATTTATGAGCTAAAAGAGCAATATTTTCCACCAGTACTTGGATAAGTTCATGGTGGTGTTCATCGACGTCTTGGTATATTCTGAGAACCAGGAGAAACACGAGAGACATCTCAGGATCGTGTTGGAGGCGCTGAGACATGAGAGGTTGTACGCCAAGCTCAGCAAATATAAGCTTTGCCTGGATAGAGTACCATTTCTGGGGCACATAATCACCGGAGATGGACTAGCAGTTGACCCGGAGAAGATAGCTACAGTTGAGACATGGCCTACCCCTACATCAGTCACAGAGGTTAGGAGTTTCCTCGGACTGGCCGGATATTATCGGAGGTTCGTGGAAAACTTCTCGAGGATAGCTACGCCTATGACGCGACTGACGCGTAAAGGCGAGGAGTTTATCTGGACCGACGAGTGTCAGGCGATTTTCGATGAGCTGAAGAAGTGTCTGACTCAGCACCTATTTTGATACTACCTTCAGGATCAGAAGGATTTGTAGTGTATAGTGATGCGTCTGGGAGCGGATTGGGATGTATACTGATGCAACACGACAAGGTGATAGCCTACGCATCTAGACAGCTGAGAGTTCATGAGAAGAACTATCCGACGTACGACTTGGAGCTAGCTGCAGTGATATTTGCACTAAAGCTATGGAGATATTACCTTTATGGTGAGCGTGTTGAGATTTACACAGATCATAAAAGCCTGAAGTACGTCTACACGCAGAAGGAGCTCAACATGAGGCAGAGACGCAGGCTAGAGTTGATGATAGATTATGACATTAAGTTGCAGTACCACCCTGGCAAAGCGAATGTCGTAGCAGATGCCTTAAGCAGGAAGCCCATGGCATACTTTTTGACAACTCAGCGGCAATTGTTAGAGGATATCCAGGAGCTTGGAATTGAGATTGTATTGCCAGGCATGGATGGACAGATGGCCAGTCTCGAGGTTCAGTCTACACTGATTAAGAGGATCAGGGCAGCCCTGCCTACAGATGCGAGATTTTAACGTCTACGAGAAAGGACAGAGGCCGGCATGCAGACGGAACTCAGGATTCATGAAGACGGAACGTTGAGGTGTGGAGACCGCCTATATGTTCCGAGTGGCGAGCTACGCCAAGAGTTGATGACCGAGGCACATAGCTCGATTTATTCCATTCATCCCGGGGGTACGAAGATCTACCGAGACTTGAGGCAGCATTTCTGGTAGCATGGGATGAAGAGAGAAATTGCAAGATTCGTGGCAAAATATTTAGTTTGTCAGTAAGTCAAGGCTGAACATCAGAGGACTGCAGGATTATTGCAGCCATTTTCTATTCTCGAGTGGAAGTGGGAACACATTACCATGGACTTCGTTAAAGGATTCCCACGAAGCCCTAGCGGGAAGGATGCAGTTTGGGTTATCGTAGACAGACTCGCCAAGTCTGCACATTTCTTGCCCTTCAGAGTTGGACAGACCACGAAGATATTAGCTGACATGTATATGAGGTAGATAGTACGACTACATGGAGTGCCTGTCAGCATCGTATCGGATCATGATTCCAGATTCACGTCGCATTTTTGGTAGAGTATGCAGGAGATCCTAGGAACTCGTCTCAAGTTCAGCACTGCATATCATTCACAGACTGATGGCCAGTCAGAGCGCACGATACAGATATTAGAGGATATGTTGAGAGCGTGCATGATTGATTTTGGAGGATCTTGGGAAGAACACCTACACTTGGTGGAATTCTCCTACAATAACAGCTACCAGGCTAGCGTACAGATGGCACCTTAGGAGGCACTGTACGGCAGGAAATGTAGGTCATCAGTATGTTGGAGTGACGTGGGAGAGCGTCAGATACTTGGTCCAGAGTTGGTGACACAGACAGTGGAGAAGGTCAAGCAGATTCAGAGCCACCTGCGTGCAGCACAGGACAGGCATAAACATTGGACAGATGCACACCGCAGGCCATTGGAGTTCAAGAAAGGTGACCATATATTTTTGAGGATATCCCCTACTCATGGTACCATCAGATTCGGAGGCAGAGGCAAGCTGAGTCCGAGGTACCTCAGACCTTTTGACATCTTGGAACGAGTTGGCGATGTGGCTTACCGTCTTGCATTGCCTCCATCATTAGAGGGAGTGCATGACGTATTTCACGTATCGCAGCTGAGGAGATATGTCGCAGACCCTAGCTACGATCTTGATCACTCGGAGATTACAGTCGGGCCTAGTCTATCTTACGTAGAGCAGCCAGTTGAGATCCTCGATCACAACGAGAAGACTTTGAGAGGGCAGACGATTCGACTGGTTAGAGTGGCATGGAAGCACCGTTCGCCAGGCGAGTCTACTTGGGAGTGCAAGGATTTTATTCGGCAGCGGTTCCCGTACTTATTTGAGGAGAAATGTACGAATTTACGTACGACATTTGATTACTAGTTATTTTTAAATTATCTTAGCTATTATCGTGCTTTACTTTTAATTTCGGGGACAAAATTTTTCTAAGTTGGAAAGAATGTAAACCCCCTCGATTAATTCTATAGATAGTCAGATTTAGATTTAGAAAATTTTGGATTAACAGCAGATGTTGAGGTTTAGAGTAGAGTTGAGTTTGTCTGTTATTTTATTTTTATTTAATTAAACCCTTGGCGCGCCCTATCATTGTTTAATTATTCGGAGCCCAATATCAGCCCATGAATTCTATCGGACTATTGTACTTCTGACTTGACTCGCCAATTTAGGCGCTGGACTTTTCCGTCACTCAAAATTATATTTTCTTGTGCTCTAAATTAATTGCACAATTTTTCGTAACCGAAATCCCATAAATAAATTCTGTTTCGGACACCTGTGTCGTTACCCTCAATTTTAAGATACCAACTTAACCCGTTGAGCCGGACCAACTAAAGGGTCCAAGACTGACTCCAAGCCCCCGCCATTTTGATCTTTGTGTCATTTCTGAATTTTTACCCCAAGTGCCCCCATTTAATTTAAAAGTGCGGGACACTTAAATCCTATTTTAATCGAGGATACCAATTTTGCCTAATCCTATTTTAATCCCCAATTAATCCCAATGGCCATTAAATTAAACCCATGCCACACACACAATACTCCCTCACCATGCAAATCACCAAACTCCATTTTTCCCATAATTTTTGTATTATTTTATGTGTTCGTGCAATTTCCCGAATTTAAGGGGCTTAGTTGAAATTATGGAATTAGGTGTCCTCACCTCATTGGTCAAGGCCAAATGGAGAAGCCCCTCTCCTTGATTGGTCAAGCCCATACCCTATTTCTCTCTCCTTTGTATGAGTAATCCTTCAGGTTAGATCCTAGCCCCTCATTCAAATGAGAATTTGATCATGACCACCCACTACCCATCATCTTTCCTTATTTAATGTCTCCATCACCACTCTTCCCCCAAGGCCGGCCCTAATCCTAATACATGGAGAACCCCTCCCTCTCTCTCTCTCTCTCTCTCTCTCCTCCCTCTTCCTACACACTCAGCCAAAATATACCACTCCTCCCATTCTCTTCTTCTTCTTCTTCATTTCTTCATCTTCTTCCTTTCTTCTTCTTCTTCCTTCCTTCTCCCTGAAGGGCAACTCAGTCCGGCCAGCACCCCCGTGACCCGCTCCGCCCTCTAGCGCGCCAGCGAGGCCAGCTCCGGCCGAGCACCGGCCAAGCCGTTTCGACACAGCTCGGTTGTGCCCGACTCCGCGGCTGACCCCGCCTGCTGCCAACACAGCAGCCAACTCCGGCCACTGCAGCCCTCGACTCCACGGCGCTGGTCCCCCCCGACTCCAGCCTCGAGCCACCCCCGTGGCGGCTCCGGCGATTCCAGTCCGGTCTGCAGCACCCCGACAACAGCTACACTGTACGGTTCTTCTCCACGACTCCGGCCGTGTGACTCCCTCATCTGGCCGACTCCCCCGTCCGACCTCCTCCCTGTCCAGCTCCTATCACCACCACCACAAGCTCCCTCATCTGACCCACTGTGCAGCCTCATCCGGCGATACTGTGCAGCTCCCTGTCTAGTCCAGCCCCGACTCAGGCCTGACAATACCCTGTTCCACCCGGTCGGCCGACCAACCCAGTCCGGCAGCGCCACTCCGGACCACCCCAGCCTTCCTATCATCACCATCACCACCATTAGATCCCATCATCATCACTATCACCACCACCACAAGCTCCCTATCACCACCACCACCACCGCGGGATCACTACCATCACCTCGCTCCGGCCGCCTAGGTATATTTCCCCCTCTCCCTATATTGTTATATATTGAGCTGTGTTAGCTAGGGTTATTGTCACGACCCATACCCGATGTAAGGATACTAGTCGGAAACAACGCCCAGCCTACGCCGCAGAATTGGTGGTAGAACGCTGTCTAGATAGTCTATCTAAAGTAATGAACCACCAATAATGATAGAATACTCAATCACAGAACTAAGATAGAATGAGCACGAATCAGATAAGAATAGAATAGTCATCATACAACTCATGAGTTTAAAATAATACATTAATGAGTCTGAAGAGTAACAAAATAAGCTGGAGACAAATCCAGTACAAAAGAATACTATCATACTACAAAGCTACACTCCAGGGTCAAACTGTCTCAGTTGGGATAAGTCCCTCTTGAGCCAGGGTCTCCGAATCTAAACCCACAATATCCTGGGGTCCATAATAGGTAGGGTACTCCTCAGTGTCATCTGGAAAAATATATCCAGTCAGGAAAGGAGCAGAGTACATCTCTAACAGCAGTTCTAATCCATGATAAAAACTATGTAACAGTAAATAGCTGTGGATAAACAAGATGCACAATAGATACAAGAGATATATAGACAATAAGGAAATACTGGAAAGAAATACAATAATGAACAATATGCCAATGAAACAATAATACTAATGACTAAGTGTGTGAGTACTAGCTTAACATGTGATCGGCTTGGGCAAGATACAATGCGGCCTGGCTAATCATATGTACGGTGCATGATCAACACTATTCGCTTACCAATACTTTATTCAATAGGGATTTGATCACATATCTATACTAATACTCCCCACCCCCAACTGGTATAATAGATCCAACCACGGTATGCTATGGCACTAGATTCCCCAAGAAGAGAGCGACTCCTCCCGAAAATCGGTGTCTGTAAATGTACAAGATAACCAATAAAATAATACTTGCACCATATACACCATATACCAAGGAATAATATCTCATAACGAGATCCGGATATACCAATCCGTGTAACCATAGGGTCAAGAGAAACATGTATATCTACACTAGATACAACGAACATAGAGGATATCATAAATGAGAAACTATCAGAGAATGTACTCGCCTGAAGTCCAAAGAACAGTCTCACAGATGTCTGACTCGGTGCCTCGAAGACCTAGATATGGAATACCACATTAATACAAGGTCCCGGAAAGAGAACAAGTCAAACTAGTCAACTTCTAGGTCAATAAATAAATTCTAAGTCAAAAGTCCACTATGGTCAACTCTAAAGTCAACTAAAGTCAAACATGGTCAAACCAAGGTCAACCTCACAAGAAATCTATATAAATAATATAGAAATAAAATACAACAATTTAGGAATCAAATTTAGATCCCAATTGATACCCACACAAAGTATACTAATAATACAATTAATGCACACTCTAAATAATGTATATACAAACCAATATTTATACAAATAAAATAATATATTATTATTAGTATGATACCTCACAAAATACCTATATATATACATATATATATACAAATATAATATATAATATATAAATTAAATCTGCCAAATCGTCACTGAAAATAGTGAGCTGAAAATATAATTTAAATAAAACAGCTTATAGTGACAGTCTCAATTGTCACAGAAAATCTGTCGCAGAAACTCTATATATAAACCACTGCTGTCACAGTTTGATGACAGTTTCAAACTGTCACAGAAACTTTCGCGGAAACTGCTGCTTAATAAACCCGCCCACTGTATTTAATGACAGAACTGTCATTAAATGCCCTATTAATGCTACAGCGGCTGCTGTTTTAATGACAGGATTCTGTCATTAAATGCCCTGTCGCCAAAGCTAATATATATATAATCTATATATTAATAACTATAAATCAATATAATTAAATATATATATATATACATATATAAAATAATTTAATAAATATATATACTTATATATATATACATATAAACTTTACACAATCAAATACTAATAGTTACAAAACACATTGCACATATTAATGTACATATTTTACATGGCAAGAAGCACACATAAAAATACATTCATTAATATAAAAATAATATATAATAATTATAAATAATATAATTACACATTTAAACACATAAATATATTTTATAAAACATTTATGTATAATTTATGTTATTAACATAAGTACATATATATTTGCATGCAAGAAAGCTACATACATATATTTATACACCACATTAGAACACATAGAAATATCTATAGATCTATGCTACAATAAATACCATAATAAATACACTAAAATAATATATAATATCTATATATATTTACTAATTATAAATAAAGAATTTAAAGCATAAATAATTAGATCTACACATAAACACACCAAATTGGAAAGTTTCACACCGTATCCCACTAGATCTAGGATACGAATGCGACACGAGTCCAATACACAACCAATTGCACCCCGAAGGACACAAACAAGTCACAAATAATATTTATGAACAAATCAAAGTGTCAAAAGTAGATCTATGTGTCCATGTCAAAATACGACATGTTCAAAGCCCCATGTCGGAAGGAAAACCCCCAAAATGACACGTATCACCAAATAGTTGGGATACGAACCACAAGTACCCAATATGGACACGACACAAGCCCCAAACACATAATCACATATCCAATTGATCTATAGGATCAATTGACACACACAACAAAATATAAATTCGGAATTCCAACAAAATTGACACAAAAAGCAACATAACTTTCTCCATGGGTCTCCTATGAACATAAAACAAAGTCCTATGGGTAGTACATACATATGGGTTGATTTTACATAATTAAATCTCAGATTTAAAAGCTATTTTAATGGAAAAAACTGAATTATACCTATTAGGAGATGGATTCCCAATGAAACCTCCAATTGAGATGAACTTGCTTCCAAATTGTAGATCCTTGCTGCTCTTTGTAGATCCTTGCTTCCTCCTTCTAGATCCTTGCTTCTCAACTTTCTAATGGTGAATTGGGAAGAATTTGGGATGAATTTGGTGGGGAATTGGAATGGGAATGGAGGGAATTGGGGAGTGGAAAATTCTAGATCTAAATTTGGAATGAGAATGAGAGGAGAGAGAAATTCCCCCCTCCTAATATAGGCCGGCCATGCCCCTTCCCCAAGCAATTATAAAATGTCCAATATACCCCTTGGGGCCTCTCATGAAGAAATAATTAAGGAAGGAAGCTTCTAGTCTAATCATTTAATTAATTTAATCCATCTCCTTAACTATGGGCTTTCTAAATGGGCCAAGTCTAACTATTTAATTCATGTTGGTCCATGGGTCCAAACTAAACTAGTTGGGTCCACTAAAATAAGTCCAAAATAATTAAATAACATCCAACAATAATTAAATAATACAACAAAAGTTATTTACCATGCACAATATTTATTTAAATAGGAAATTACTAAAATACCCTTTTTCCTAAAATGTGGTAGTGACAGTTATTGTTTATATAAATGGTTTTGTGTACGTAGCTAGGGTTGTGTTTAATAAATTTTGGTGTATATGGATATGTAGTGTAGTTCATGTATCTTGTGGTTAATGAGGTATGATTAGGGATGTTGTAGTTAGTTAGGGTTGTGTTATTGATATGTGGTTAGGGTTTATTTTTATAAGTTTTGAAATAGAATTATGGGTATACACTAAGTAGAGATGCTAGGTTGTGATGTTAGGATTATCAATTAATATATGCATTATTGACTATGGTTGTTGTGATTGCATTTAAACACTGAGAAGAAATGGTGATAGTGACTCATTGATTTAAACCAAGGAGCAGATTTAATTTAATAAAATGATGGAGGGATATCGATCCTTGGGTAAATATTGGAAGTTGTGGATAGAGTGACTGAGGACAGTGAATATTAATTATTTGATTAGGTTTGAGACATCAACGTGCATGTTAACATCTGTGGAAACTGAGAAGAAACTAAGGATTGGATCAGGGTATGATTAACCGAATATCGTAATTGAGGATTGGGTCTGATAATATTATACAGGTGATTGATTTTGAGATAGATATTATTCGGATCAAGGATCAGAGATTGAGGACTGTAAAATTAGTAGTTAACTATTTGAGTTGGAGACTGAGTTTAGGTATAGATGTGTGTCGTATCCCTGTTTGTCATGGAATAGATTATTAATTATTGGTTTGTATCTCATCTCTAGGTACTGCGGGACCTGAGGGCTTGGACGCGGTACCGGGACCCCGTCATCAGCAGCCGCACGCAGGCAAGTGTACCTTGCCACCATGTATTTCAGATTATAGATATTTATTGTTCTTTATGAACACCGTGCACGTATTTATGTTGACGTTCGATACTTTACGTCCGGATCACAACCGGGTGCTGACATTCGTCGTAACGTATTAGAATAATTGATAGATGCTTTGTAGCACCTCGATGTACGTACCTGAGTATATCGACACCCCAGGACACACTCATACACTGTGATCATGCCAGATTCCTGCATCCTGATACTGACATCATGACCAGAGACTGGGACGACCTTTGGGTCGCATCTGTTGAGTTATTTTTGTGTGTCGAGACTATAGATAGAGGTTCAGGTTCAGCGCACAATCGTTGACCGCTTGGGAAGGGAAAGACAGTTACTAGACGTTTGGGCTCCTCTGCACGCGCTTATATATGTATGTAGTATCTATGTAGTGATCATGTATCTAGTGTAGTAGTATCACCCGTATGACTCTTTGTCCGGAGCTGCGGTACGTCCCATGTGTTTCCGTGTCCGGAGCTACGATTTTATTTTGGACAGCCCACGCGTCGAACATTATCTTTAAATTGTGTCACACTTGTTTGGTTATGATAGAGTACCATGTCGTTGCACTTGTACTTTCTGTTTACTTGGCATGCTGTATTTTTGTACCTTGTTACGTCCCTCTGAGGACCTGGTTCCCTGCCAGTTTTGCAGCATAAATAATTATGGAGCATTTGGAGTTGCTGTTGGAGTTGCATGTCTTGCGAGTATGGTACCAGGTACTCACATCTTATCTACCGGCATTATGGTTATTTTACTTTGAGTATTCATCTGCTGTTGTAGCCTAGTTTTTATAGACTCATACTTCTTCTCGAGTCTATACGAGTTAGTGTATTATTGGACGGCCGACTCTAGCACATATAGCTCTTTCTTGTATACTGCTGTACATTATGGATTGAGACATAAAGATTTACATTTATGGGATATCTAGATAGTGCCCTTTAAATTATACAGCTTATACGTATTTGAGTCAGACCAGAGTCTGGTCGAATGCGTAGCTAGCATGTCACGTATTCCTGGTCCTACGTATTTTGGGACTGGGGCGTGACACTATCAGATAATTTCACTATTGCTGGGGATGGATCACTGCGGCACAGTACCAGACTGTGTATGCCGAGTGGAGTATTGCATGGGGAGGTTCTTCATGAGGCACATCGATCTTAGTACTCTATGCAACCAGGTGCCAACAAGATGTATAGAGACATAAGAGAGCATGTTTGGTGGTATGGTATAAAGCCGGAGGTGGCGCGCTTCGTATCCAGATGTCTAGTATGCCAGCAGGTAAAGACGGAGAGATAGAGGCCTGGTGGTTTGCTTCAGCCTTTACCCATTCCAGAGTGGAAGTGAGAGCATGTGACCATGGATTTTATTTCGGGGCTTTCGCGTTCTCTAGGAGGTAAAGACGCAATTTGGGTCATCGTGGACAGGTTGACCAAATAGGCCCACTTTTTGTCATTCAAAGTGGGTATTTCTACGGAGAAGCTCACGAAGATGTATGTACAAAAGATAGTCAGATTTTATGGAGTTTCTGTGAGCATCATCTCGGATCGGGATAGTCGCTTCACATCCCACTTCTGGAGGAGTTTGCAGGCTAGCTTGGGCACCCAGCTCAAGTTTAGTACCGTATATCACCCCTAGATGGACGGGCAGTCGGAGAGGACTATTCAGACTCTCGAGGATATACTTCGCACTTGTGTTTTAGACTTTGGAGGCTCGTGGGAGGATCATCTTTACCTGGTGGAGTTTGCTTATAACAACAGCTACCTGGCCAGTATCGAAATGTCACCATTTGAGGCATTGTATGGACGGAGATGCCGCAGTCCGTTATCCTGGGATAATATTGGAGAGAGAAAGAGAGAGCCTTGTTAGGGCCAGAGATGGTTATGGATGCAGCTGAGAAGGTAAAGTTCATTAGAGATAGACTTCGGGTGGCGCAGGACAGACAATGGCATTGGACCGACAGTCACCGGACATCATTAGAGTTTGAGGTATAAGTTTTGCTTTGTATTGCTTGTAATTGCTTGTTTAGATGAAGTGCTAAGTCTGTATTTTGTGCTAGGTTGGCGATCTGGTGTTCTTGAGGATTTCTCCGACACGGGGTACGATTCGCTTTTGTGGAGGCAGGAAGCTTAGTCCATGGTACATCGGACCCTTCAGTATCCTTGCGAGGGGCGGTGCAGTAACTTACAGATTAGACTTGCCGCCTGTATTAGAGGTAGTGCACAACGTGTTCCATGTGTCACAGCTGAGACGGTATATGGCAGATCTTAGCCATATATTGGATCACTCAGAGATCGAGGTGGGTCTGACTCTCAGCTACCCAGAGCAGCCAGTGGAGATTCTGGATCACAAGGAGAAGGTGCTATGGAACCAGACAATTTCTTTGGTACACGTCACATGGAGGCATCACTCTCCAGGGGAGTCTACCTGGGAGCGAGAAGCCAAGATGAACGAGCTATATCCAAATATGCTTGAGCCGGGAGGTATAATTCTTCTTGTTTCTTGTGACTGTTATTGTAGCTAGTTTCTTCCTTAAATTTTGAGGATAAAATTTTTTCTAAGATGGGTAGGATTGTCACCCTTTTCCAAATAGGGATAATTTAGTAATTTGGCCTATTTATTTTTATTTTTAGGAATTAAATATTATTTAGTGTGCTATATAATTACTGGTGCTTTGTATAATTTATTTATAGTATGTGGGCTTGCCTAATTATTTAGACTTAACACTAATGAACCTAATTAGACTTGTCATGACAATATTGAGCCCAACATGGACTAGGCCCATTAAACCCATCCCCTTTAGTTAATTAGGAGAATTAGAATTAATTGCTTTAGTTTAGAATATTTTCCATAAAGCCCTTCTTAATTATTCTTCATGACAAACCAATTAGGGATAGTTTGGACTTTACACCATTGCTCAGAGGCTAAGCAAGGGTCCGGCTCCTATAGAGAGGTGAAATTCTCTCTCCTCTCATTCTTTCTATTGATTTTGAGATCCACAATTCTCCAGATCCCCAATTCACCTCATCCCTCCACCAAATTCAACCCAATTTCTGTCATACCCTTTTAATTTCATCAATAGAAGAGCAAGGAGCATTGGAGTTGCAAGGAGCACTTGGAGAAGAAGCTTGTGGCAAGGAGATCATGTCCGGATCATGTCATAATGAGCAATTCATTGGGAATTCATCTTCCAATAGGTATAGATCTGAATTTTCCTTCTTTTTAGCTTCTAAATCATACATTTGACCGTTAGGAATCCCTCATGGCATAGAACTACCTATAGAATGAAGTTCTAGGCCTATTTGGTGTGTATTGACACTTCTACATGGATTTTTTTGCACAATTTAGGGAAATTACGAGATTGACACATCAAGTGTGTGTCATGAGACTAATTTAGACTAATTGGACTTAGATCGTGGTTGATGGACTGGCTACGTGTCTACAATTAGACCCGAGTAGGCCGTATCATGATACGATGTGATATGTGGCTCATTTTGTGTGTTCTTATGCAATTCTATTAAATTTCTTTTGTAGCTAGCTCTAATAGTTATTATTATGTGTAATTGATGTGTAGGAGTGTTTATCATAGAGGATTGGGAGTTTTGGTTTTCCAATTGAGTGTGTATCATAGTGTATTAGATATTACACACATTGTGTTTGCTTAAATATTAGTATTATATATATATATATATATATATATATATATATATATATATATATATATATATATATATATGAATTTAGAACTATGTGTGTGTCTATCTAATTATATACCTATCTAATTGATGAGTGTGTAGTTACTGTGTACTGTGTGAGCTATGGGGGTCGGGCTAAGGTATATGTGAATGTATGTATTAGCAAGAGGGGGGGTGTTAATACTTGACTAAGTGACTTGTGTTGATGAGTGTGTGTATATGGGTAAAGTTCAAGTGAAGGTGAAAGGGGGGGGGCTAACTGAGAATACAGTTCAGTCATAACCAACTGTAGTAACAACAAGTTGGGAAATATCATGAATGGTTCAGTTGGGATTTTTCTTAGTGAATAGAATGTATTAGTTAACATTGATAATTAGTATCGGATATATGGGGTTTGATTGTGAGAGCGTATCAGATTTGATATTATATTCAATATCAGGTAAATCACTCAAGTTGGTTGAGGCATAGCAAGTATAATGGAGCTTTGGGGTGCATCAACACTTGGTCTGTGTTATGAAGGTCTGCACATGTGTAGTACACTTCCACTGCAGACAGAACACAGGCAATGTATTGGGTGTGTGATTTGGTGGCAGTCAATTATTAGTGTGTGATGAGATCGGTGGTGTGTGAGTGTGTGCTTGTGACACACAGTAAGCAGTGGTTGGGTGAATGTTTAGTGGGGATCGGGTTGTGTAGAAGTACCCGTGGACTGATACATGCTAGTGTATTAGGTACTAGAGGGAAGGTTCTTGGTGTTCAGGTATTAGGATGGTTATGTTCAATAGGCAGTTAGTATCAGTCAACATCAACAATTGTTTCCTGATGGGGGTTCAGGGTTATGATAAATCAGTGTATTGTTTGGAATCCGTAATGTAAGGTATGGTTGGGGTAACTCGAGCAAAGGAGTGTGGATAAGATGGTACCTTAGTTGTGGATTGGTGTCTTTAGATATCAGTTAGTTTCATAGCTAAGTTAATAGTTAATACCTTAGAGTATCAGTCATTGTTAGTAAGGTAACAGTTAAGTGATTTAATATTGGGTATCAGGAAGATAACAATTAGTATTAGTTAACTGTTGGAGTTAGTATGAATGTACCTGTTAGTTAAGTTAGAAGTTAGTACCTAGTGTATTATTTAGTGTAAAGTTGTATGTCTGATTAGTCTAGATAGTATTTTTTAATTTTAATATATCAGTTAGCTAATACTAAATATTAGTATACATAGTAATTATAAGTTATTGATATTATTTAAGGTATGACTTGGTAACCGAGGTAATAACCTAGTATAGCTAGTACAAGCAATTATTAGCTAGTTAGTGACCTATATAGACTAATAACCTTTGCTTGGACCTAGAAATTGGTGTATGACCTAGTATTGACCTAGAACATCATATATATTTTAGCTCATTTTAGCATTTTATTACTCTATTACACGTATTGACGTGATATTTTCTAAATAGGCCTGTGTGATACCAGCTTGAATACCGAGTTATATTATTTGCTCAGGACCAAAGGTGAGTACATTCTCTGATTGTTTTCTATATATGATATCTTCTATGTTTCTTGTATCTAGTGTAGATATACTTGATTTTTTGACACATTGGTTACATGGATTGGTATTTTCGGATCCCGTCATGAGATATTATTCCTGGTAGTTCCTGGCGTATCCTGTGCAAGCCCTGTTGTTCTTGTACATGTATGGACACTGATTCATGTGAAGATTAGCACCCTTCTTATGGAATCCCGTGTCGTAACGTGCCATGGTAGGATCCACTATACCAGTCGAAGGCGGAGAGTGTTAGTATAGATATGTGATCATACCCTCCTTGTATCATGTATAGTTCTCGAATAGTATTGATCATACACCGTATGTATGATCAACCAGGCCATAATTATTTTATCAAGTTCCCAAGCTGATCACATGTTGAAACTAGTACTCACTCACTTAGCTAGTTATATTTTTTGACTTTAGTATATAATGCTCATTACTCCAGTATTTATTTACAACATATTATATCTTATATATTTCTTGCCTTTTCTCTATTTATCTAGTATTTCTCTCTATTTACTGTTATATATTCTTTATCATTTATTGGAACTGCTGTTAGAGATGTGCTTCGCTCTAATCCTGATTGGATATATTTTTCAGATGATTTAGATGACTGGTATCCGACACACTATGGACCGCAGGACGTAGTTGGTGTAGAGTTGGAGACATTGGCATAGGAGGAGCCGGTACCTGGAGATGATCAGTTAATTACAGATAATTAGACTTTGGTATTAGATTGTCTTATTTAGACATTTTTGGCATATATTATATTGAAATTATTGTACTAGTCTATTGGACTTGGAGATGAGTTGTATTTGTGACTTGTGACTTCCATTTCTTTTATTCCATATCGTGCCATATCTTTCTCTAGTTTTATATTATGATTGAGTATGGATTACCATTATCATATTATCATATTGTTCTTCCATTTTGAGTTGAGATGCCATGACAGGTACTATATATATATATATATATATATATATTGTGTGAGATGTTTATATAGTACTGATGACCAAGGAGAGAACGTTCTACCGTCGATGTTGCGGTGTAGGCTGGACATTGTTTACTACTCGTGCCCTCATTCCGGGTTTGGGTCTTGATACCAGATCTTACGCCTGACACCGTCGATGTCTAGATCTCGCGACGCTCTAGGGCCTGGGAGCTTGTTACGGGCGGCAATGCGACGGTGCTTGCTGTGGGAGCTCGAAGTCGAGGGTGGGGGCGGAGATCGAGGGCCGGGGAGCTCGTCATCGGTGCTTGTCGTGGTGCCTGGCGTCGAGGTTAAAGTTGGTCGAGTGGCGATGCGCTCGCGGCGGTCAGAGTTGGCCGAGTGGTGCTGCGCTCACGGCGGTCGGAAATATTGCGCTCTCGACGGCCGAGTGGCGCTGTGCTCACGGCGGCCGAGTGACGGAGTCTTCGTCGGGGCATCCTTGATGCCACTATGAGACAAAGGAATCGCCGGCGCGTTATGGCAGTTCTAAACACACCCCAAAATTAAATTTCTGTCTCTTATATTCAATAGAAATTATATTAGGTGGGGGTGTTTGGAATATGGATAATTATGTCTTTTAATATATATTTACTTTTTTATTTAATTTAATATGAGGTGTGTTAAGTAGAGGGTGGGGTGTGTATACCCGGGTATTTTATCCACTTACTTATGTAATCTCATTATTGCCAATTTTTCATATTTATTAGCAATTTATTAATAAAATAAAATAACTAAAATAATAATAATGTAAAAGTAATTCATAACTATAACATGGTTTGGAAATAACATGGGCTACCAAATAAGTAATAACTAAATAAGTCTCCAAACTTTTCTCAAAGTGCAATAGATCAGTGCCCAAACAAAAAGAAAAACTTAACAAGAAAGCTCCACAACTCCCACCACAACTGAGCATTGTAATTGGTAAGTTGTGCTTCAATTATAGATGCATTATTGCATATTGTCAACTTACTATTGCCATCTCATCATGGCTGTTATAACGTGGGTTACTAAAGGATTAGATTTTCACTTTGTATTTTAGTTCCACATTGGTTAGAGATTAGTATTACACCTTAAGGGCTTGTATAAATAAGGCATTTGTCTCCCATTATATGATTACACGAATAAGTGATCTTCTTTCATATTTTCTTCTTCCTTCTTCTATGTTTATTCTAACACGTTATTAGCACGAAGCTCTAACGGGAGAAAAAATGAGAGCATCTCAGTGAAGCCGCCATTTACAGATTCTCCACTTCGGTAATATGTATATTTATGTATATTTTTTTTTGCATATGCATACCCTAGACACATCCTGATGTTGATGTTTATACATCTCTTGGCATACCGCTAGGACAAAGAGAATAATTTTTATTCATTCATCTCACTTATTTTAGTTAACTCTGATAACACTCTGATATTAATCGTATATAGATCTCTCGGAGAGAACGCTGGAGTTATTATTTATTAATTTATTAATTTCTTTTATATATGTTAATACATTCAGATCAAAACCATTAGAGATATGATAACCATGAACATAAATTATTTGGTCTATATATATAGGACTTCTGGAACATCATTGTTCGAAGCATACCATATGTGGTATTTTTAAAAGACTTCTTGAACATAATCATTGTTCGAAGCATACCATGAACAAGATTTGTTTTGTATAAATAGACTTCTGAAACATCATTGTTTGAAGCATATACCATGAACATGAATTGTTTGGTGATTTACAAAGTTCTTATATTAACTTGTTATTATTGATCTTATACAGCAATATGTCGAGCCTCACAAAGCCTGATTTCAAGCCTCTAAACTTAGAAGGCCAAAACTTTCTCAATTGAAGATTGGATGCTTAATTGCACTTTCAAGTCAAAATCTTAGGTGACGCAATTATGGCTGATAAGCCAATATCTGGACAAGATAAAGCGAAGGATTTAATTTTCTTAAGACATCATAGTCATGATGATCTCAAGGCTGAGTACTTAAAAGTCAAGGACCCCTTGGTGCTATAGAATTCTTTAGCTGAGAGATATGATCACCAGAAAATAGTTATACTACCAGGTGCACTCAATGAATGGCTCAATCTACGTTTCCAAGATTATAAGACAATTGCAACATATAATTTAGCTATATTCAGAATTACTTCAGAATTGAAGTTATGTGGTGAAGAAGTGACAGAGCATTCCATGCTAGAGAAAACATTCACCATATTTCATGTGACTAATATGACCCTACAACAAACGTATAGGGAGAGAAATTTTAAGAAGTATTCCAACCTCATTGTTGTCTTACTCGTGGCTGAGAAAAATAATGAGTTATTAATCAAAAATTATACTAGTAGACTAGCTGGATTTGCACTAATTCTAGTTGAAGTGAATGTGCCTAGTGCTCAAAAAAATGTGACTAATACTAAGGGTCGAGGAAATCACAGAGGTAGAGGGGATGGATGCCATGGAAGCCAAAGAAATGGCTATAATTCGGGTCTAAGGACGATACACAGTTCATAAATAAGGAATTTAATCATCGAAGAAATAATGCCCAAATTTTCAATCCAGCTGCTCCATTTGATATTTGTAAACGTTATGGAAGAGCTGGTCATTGGATGCAAAACTATCGAACCTCATAAAAGAAAGTGGACGAGTATGAAGCCTCAAAGGGTGTGGAGACTAATCTCATTGAGGGTACAACACAAATAGATTTTAATAATTTCTTCTAAGATAAGGATGGAAACGTAATTTCGAAAGACCAGTTCAACGCCATAATAGACAAAGTCAATGAATAGTTATTATATGCTTATCTAAGTTTATTTACTTTTCACTTTGAATAAATTGGTCATTATATGATCAATAGTCTAAGTAGTTTACTTTCTTTGAATTAGTTTCATTTAGATTTAGACCAAGTTGTAATAATTGGCAATATGCCAAGTTTAACCATTTAGTAGCATATTAATATACTATTAATTTTTGTTTTTAAAAGATATGGACAATGATGATGGCATATGCTTGATAGATAGTGCAACAACTCACACTATATTAAAAACTAGGAACACTACTAGAATAAGTCAAATTAGCGACGTCTGAAAACGTCGCTAAATGGCATAAAAATGTCGCTAAAAAAAATTTAGGCTAGTCGCTGACAAAAAAAAGTCGCAAAAAGTCGCTATAGCAACGTAAATGCGTCGCTAATATTTTTCATATTAGTGACGTTTAGCGACGCAACGTAGCTAAATTAGCCACGTGTTGTGTGTCACTAAACGTCTCTAAATTTTTTTTATTTAGCGACATTTTGCAACACATTTAGCGACATTTTATTGACTGACAAATACTGCCATGTCAGTAACTTACCGACATTCAACGATGTATTTAGCAACGTATTTAGCGACGTAATTAACGACGTATTTAGTGACGAATTTAAGGATAAATTTAGCGACATAATTAGCGACATATTTAGCAACTTATTTAGCGACGTATTTAGCAACGTAATTAGCGATATATATAAACGTCGCTAATAGTCGCTAAACGTCGCTAAATTTCTAGTAAAAAAATAAAAAATAGAATATAAAATAGTTTTCAAACCAATCTTTCTGTAATTTATGAATTCATAATTTATATAAATAGACCCGGAGCAACCCTCCGTTGAATTCCCTTGGTTCGTCGACCCCTTCGGTGGAACACTCAACATCGATAAATTAACATACATTTAATATTAATAATATAGTAAAATTTAAAGAATTTAAAATATTAGGATTACAAACCGAGTTTGGAGAAAATCTTGTCTTAAAGAACATAATAAATATCCACACAACTGAGTTCAATAAATAAAGTCTGAAAGCCTCAAAAATAAAGGATATTCATAAATGACCAAATAGCATAGGTCAAAACACAAAAAATTAGTAAACTATCCTAACTAGGACTACTACGGATCTGTAGGAGGATGACCACCGTCGCGCATAAGGGATAAGAACAAATCATACTGCTCACATGAAATCGACACCGATATCGATGAAGGCAGTGACGTCGGTGAAGTCTGTGTCGATAAAGGTGCACCAAGAGGACATATCATCTCCAACGCTGCTAGTTGATGGTTGTATGAATCTATGGTAGATAACAGCCTCGTACTGCTATAAACCATTAATCCTGCATCATCGTCAATCTCTCGCCCATGAACAACTGTGATGCCTGCAACCCCGTCACGTTGCGCTCTGTCGACGCTCTAACATCAGCTGTTATATCCCTGAGCTCCATGATACTGTAATCGAGCGTATCAAATCGTGCGATGAGCGTCGCATCGTCCGCCTACGGCTGGGACAGGGGATGCTCCTCCATCCTTCGCAGTAACTCATCACGGAGAGACGCAATCTGACGGTCAACTGTCTCCTGGACTCGGACCGACGCCTACGAGGCTGTGGGGAATGCACACTTGCAGTGGAGGCCCTAGAGGACTGCGTCGCAACAAGGATGCCATAGGATCCCGTACAGTAATACGTACCCCTCTGGAGGCCACCAGCGGCGGTCACCCACAGCTCGTCCGTCGACGGAGCTGGAGAGGGCTGCGACGAAGTACCAGCCTCTCCCGATGTAGGTACACTAGCAGTCGCTCGCTCACACAGCCTGAGATACTCGGCCTAGAAAAGTTTGGATACTCAATAATTGCTAATGTGTTTAAGATACTTATTACTAACTACATGGATATTTATTTGTATTTTTCCTAAGTTTTATTAAAATTAACACAAAGTAATACTTATATTAGTCTGCGAGACCCTTTTATCAGTGAGATTCCTGCCCTTTCGATGGGTGGCCAGGAAAACGGTCACCGTATTGGCATACTCATACCTCTGTACATGTTTAAAATATATTTAGTACTAAAATTAAACATTCTATCCTACTACCATTTTATCGTACTTGCATTAAAATAATATATCTGAAATAAAAAATATACCAAACGACAAAAATGTTCCATCATCGAAATCGAGCCACCACACCACATTACTATCTTCTTCCTAGCCGCCTTGGCCTTCTCAGACCTTTCCTTGTACCTCGGATCGTCGAAATCTAGCCCTCATCACAGTCTACTGCTCAGGCGTGATCCAACCTTGAATCAATTTTTGTTCGCAATTATGGGCCTTCTGGTCATCCAGAGCATCATGGATCAACTTGGCGGCAACAGCAGGAAACATCTACTCGATTAACTCGGCCCGTTGCGGTGGATATAAATACATTTGCTACAAGAAATAATTTAGTAAGTTATATAATATGCATAAATTAGATGATTGATATAATATACTTTTATCTTGAAGTGTGCAAACCAGAACGCATTTCTCTTATCCGGAGCATCAGAGTAGTTGATCCAATGGCCACCATAGTCGTACCTCAGAAAGTGGCCCATGCATCTCTATACCGACGAGGGACGATATCTATACACAGATAATTATTTTTATCGAAAAAATGAATATATGATGAATAAAGAAATACACGATATACATGATACTAAACCAACTAATTGACTTACTTTATACCGTCGGCCAAATCTTCGTCCTCCTCTCGTCCGGAGGTGTGCATGGAGGATCTCGCTGATGCTGGGACGACCTCGTCTCAACCTCCGCTATATGCTCATCTGTCTCCATAGTTCAGTCAGCAGGAGGAACGCTGGACGAGGGAGTAGTGTCAGGCCTGGAACTACTCGTCCCAAGAGTGCTGTCACGTAACGTCATCACAGTCGTAGATGTGACTAGTCGATATACTGGAGTACTTGGGGCCGAGGATTCAGAACCAATAGTAGGCAGTTCCGGAGGATCACTCCGTCTACCTTGGGACCTGCCGAATGCTCTGTATCGTCCTGTCATACCTGGTAACAACATATGATGATAGAATAAATAAACAAATATATAGTACATTCTACAATCAAAATATTATGTATATCTCACGGCATTAATAGAATTGCACAGTAAATAACTAGTAGTGTCACAAGTCTAAATTGATAGTACATTCTACAGTCAAAATATAATATATGTCACAAGTTCAAATGGATTTATTTTATTTTCAATCATCTTTAGAAAATTTATCTTGTTCGCCTTCCTCTTCCTCCTCATCTTCACTTTCATCTACTTCGTTTTCGTCTTCCTCTTCGGATAATTCTACCTCTTTTACATTATTAGTCCTGTAATGAGTAACTTTTGTTGAGTCCATATCTACAATATTTGTTACAAGAGGTAGCTCGACCTCCTGATAAGCAATTTCGTCAACGTCAAAGGTATTTTTAGCTTTTGACTTGCATACTGCCCACCAATAGCGGATCTGGCTTTCAGCTTCAAAGGCCCGACCCGAAAAGCGTTGCCTGCTTATCATTTCTCATTCCAGACCTCACTGTCCCCCGTCTAGGATAAGTTATGAAGTACACGAGTTGATCTTGACTTGATAAGCCAAATATTTGGTAGCCTTGATATCTACACTTGTAGTTTATATCCACAAGACTATGCTTGTCAATTTTCTAACCTTAATCTTGAATCGGATCAAACCATTGACACTTGAATAGTATGATCTTAGCAGGTTCTGTGCCATAATTATATGTCAACTCCACAATCTCTAGTAAGATGCCAAAGAAATCATTGCCTGGATCGACGTCTTTCTAGTTCGAAGATTTGATACACAAACAACTATTTTTTGCGGAATTAAGATCCATAATAACTTGAACCTAAACCCATTCACACAATAACTTGGCCATATTTTGACAGCAGTAATTGATCCCTTGTCTAGAATTCTAATAGATTTAGTCTCGGGTGTTATTAGACGATCGACCTAAATACCAAAGTAGCGATATTAAGTTATTTATTGTGCAAGTGCATATAGAAAAAGTAATTACCGAGCTTCTTACATATGCACTCAACCAAGAAGAAAAATGATGTCTCATTTCTTGTTCTACTTCTTCGTCTGTTATGTAGGGTATAACCGACCTCAGCTCATTATTATATGTGCTGAAAAACAAGGAAGTAACCGCTGATTAGCTCATTATTATCATCTATCTCCATATTAGCTTATACTATTACATTGAGATGACGTAAACGTGGACGTATTAATTATTTACCCCTCTAGCTTCTCTACTTCATCCTCGTCGCAATTGAGTAATATATACAACTGAGCAGCCCTTAGCTCATCGTTATTTAAATATCTCTTCTTTATTTTCCCCGAAGGCTTTTCAAACGCATTGAATACTTTCAGTATTGCATCATTAGATTTTTGATATCCGTCATCATTTCTCGGAGCTCTCGTTCTATTAGTATCAATATGAGGTTTGAAATACGTCGAACAAAAGTTTGTAATCTCCTCGAGAACATAAGCTTCACAAATAGAGCCCTCAATCCGTGCCTTATTTTTTACCTTTCTTTTTAGGTGATTTAGATACCGCTCGAACGGGTACATCCATCGATAACCGACAAGACCACCAACATGTGCCTCATAGGAAAGATGAATTGGCAAATGCTCCATGGAGTCGAAGAATCTAGGAGAAAACACCTTCTCGAGCTTGCACAATGTTACCGCAATATCCTTTCCTTGCTTTTCTAGACGATCGACGAGCAACTTAGTAGAACAAAGATCTCTGAAGAATATGTTGAGCTCTGTTAATGGATCCCAATCGTGGCTCTTCATACCCGCCAGTTTGTTCTTCTTGAGGTCGACACATATTCTCAAGTTTGACACGTACCCGTCTAGAAATTTTAGACCATGAATCCACCTACAAAGTCTCTATTTATCCTCCTTCTCCAGTGAGAAAATTGACTTAGGCTGCTTTAACTTTCCATTCCCCTCCTCTATCAAATGCAGTGCAGGACGTCTACATATTTCTTCTAAGTCTAACCTGGCATTCAGATTGTCTTTTTTCTTCCCCTTTACCTCCATTACAGTATTAATTATGTTATCAAACACATTCTTCTCGATATGCATGACATCAAGGTTATGTCTGATCAGATTGGTGCTCCAATATGGCAAATCCCAGAATATACTCCTCTTCGTCCAATTATGGGTGCGACCAAATCCGTTACACTTGTAGTCCTTAGCAGGCTCTTCGATAGCACTTGATAAATCTTTTACCTCTTCCCATATCGTGTATCCAGGCCACCTTGACGGTGGATTGGACTTCTCTACAACGCCCGTACAAAAAGCATTCTTGTTCCTTCGGTACGAATGATCCTTCGGCAAAAATTGTCGATGACAATCGAAGAAGTACGGTTTGCCTCCGTGTTTCAAATGGAAACCTTAGTACGGTCCATACAATATGGACATGAGAGACGACCATGAGTGCTCTATCCCGATAATATTTCATTGGCTGGAAAGTCGTTGATGGTCCACATGAGTGCTGCCCTCATCTGAAAATTTTGCTTTCTAGAAATATCGTACGTATTGGCTGTAAACACCTAATTTTTTTTAATATTTTAAAATTTTGGAATTCTACTTAGCTAATTAGAAATATATAGTTTATTGATAACTTGTATAAATATTATTTAATTTTAGTAATTAAAATAAGTCAGAAAACTAATTTTTGAATGTAAAAGTATTTTTAAAGTATTATAAAATTTCCATACAAATTATTTCATGTGCAAACCAATTTGTATATATATATATATATATATATATATATATATATATATATATATATATATATATATATAAGAGAATAGAAAAGAAATAAAAAGAATATATAATATAATAATTAAACTAAAACAAAATATAACAAAACCCAAACCCTAAACTCTAATTCTTTCCTCCCCCTCCCCCCCCCCCCCCACATACAGGCCCCTTGGCCCAAACCCTAGTGGGCGACCCTCCCTCTTTTCCTCTATATATAACTATATATACTAATCCTAACCCTAAAACCACCTCCCCTAGCCTCTCCCCATAAGAGCGCCGCACTCCTATGCCACTACCCCACCGCCTGACCACCGCCAGAATCGCCCGACCCTCGCAGATCTGCCCCCGCACGCATGCGTGTGCGCATCCTATAACCCTGATGAGCCAACTTCCAGGTATAATAACTCCATTTTCTTCGCTCTATTTTTTGAACGGTTTATTCGTATGCACTCACAACCTAACCCCCTAGGAATACCTTCAAGTGGAATGAATTTAAGCACTCGGGTTTGATCAGAAAATCCAGCTTCCTCCTGGTTCCTTTATACAGAGCCTTGAGTGTACTATTAGATTACGGTAGTGTCCCTTGAGATCTTCCATGAGTACCAGCCCGGGGTACGAGTCTATACTCTCATTTGCATGTCACATAGTTGGTTACAATAGTTTACCCTTGAGTATGTGGCATTATACTGTTTTACTTTTGGCATGCTATTTTTTGTACCTTGTTACGTCCCTCTGAGGACATGGTCCCTTGCCAGTTTTGCAGCATAGATCGTTATAGAGCCTACTTGGAGTTGCTAATGTATGTTATTTTGTTATGTGGGCATTGGTACTAGGTACTTATATCATTTCTACCAGAGTTATGTTTATTTATTCATATTGATGATTCATCTGCTAATGTATCCTAGTTTTTATAGGCTCATATTTCTTTCTCGAGTCTATTCGAGTTTGTGTGTTACTAGGCGGTCGACTTTAGTACATGTAGCTCATTCTTGTTGTATTTTTTTCTTTATGGATTTAGGCATAGATATTTGTATTTACTTGATTATTTAGATAGTGACCATTATAATACAGCTTATACGTATTCAAATCAGACCAAGGTCTGGTCGAATGTGTAGCTGTCATGTTATGTATTCCTAGTCCTACGTATTTTGGGACTAGGGCGTGACATTGGCACCTACTTCCCATAGCTGATTCAACTCATCTATCAAAGACTGTAAATAGACATCGATGTTCCTCTTCAGATTGTTCGGACCCGGGATAATAACGGTTAGGAACATATACGGAGTCTTCATGCACATCCAAGGCTGTAGATTGTACGGAGTGACGATCATAGGCCAACACGAATACTGGGAGCCCGAAAGTTTGAATGGGGTAAAACCGTCGAAGGAAAGCCCCAATCTGACATTACACGGATCCGAACAAAATCTGGATACTCTCGATCAAAGTTCTTCCATACTTCTCCATCGGATGGATGATCTAATACTCATTCGATCTGTTTCCGCCTATGCTAACTCATGTTTTTTGTAGTCTCCTTCACCATAAATAGCCTCTGCAACTGCGGCATCAAAGGCAAGTAGTACATCGAATCGGTAGGCTTCCTTGTACCGACATACTTTTCTCTACCAGTGGCCTTGTAGCGATCAACACCACAGAATCTACACGTGTCTTCATCCTTGTCGTCTTTTTAGTACAACATGCACCCGTTGTGACATGTATCAATTTTCTCGTATCCCATCTAGAGCGATCTCACCATCCTCTTAGATCGGTAGAAGTTTTTAGGAAACTTTGCACCCTCTGGCAAGATCTTTATAATCAAATCCATCAGTCAGTTATAACATTCTTGTGACATGTTAAAATCGGACTTGATGCTCAACAATCTTGTAATCACCTCCAACGGTGAATGGTCCTCACAACTAGGATATAATAAAGTCATTGTATTCTCCAGCAACTCCATGAACTTTGCAGTATTGGCATTCGGTGCCTCCTCAGCTACATCATGATTGTCCGGATTAAACTAGGCCCCGCCACATCAAAATCCATGTACGACTCTACATAAGGCTCTAACTCCGATGCTAAAGACACAAGTTCTCCATGCGCGGTCCATTGATAGTAATTCGGCGTGAAACCCTTCGAGTAAAAATAATATGTGACTTCCACTTCTAGATGATATTTCAAGTTGCGACATCTCACACACGGACACTAAATTTGGTACCATAATGTACTGAGGGAACGTCTTGGCAAACTGCAGAAATTGTTGTACACCCTCTATGAATTCATCCCGTAAACTGCACATGTCATCAAGATGATGGTTGTATATCCACGAATAATGATGCATATATTAATTCATATCCATTTCTAGATACTTCTATAAAGATGAATAAACATCGTTCAAGTATATACTCATGTGAATATTTTGTAGTGTATATTATCCAAATGACACTCACTCCAGATATGCAAAGATGAATAGACATCATTCAAGAAAATAGTTAAATTATAGTACATGTCACAAGTCTACTCATCTATACACACATAAGAATACTCAGGAATACAGTACATGCACTGATACACCTAGTCCTAGCACTGATACTTCTTCGTTCAACTATGTATCCTGGATACTCATATTGCAGTGTATTAGTGAGTGTCAAATCTGTATCCTGGATATCCACCCTTGACATTTATTTAGGCCATGACTTTCTAATTGAAAAGTCAAGTCATGGATGTCCAGTGTTAATTTTTTTGGGTCCAGGATACATAGTTGATACTCACTGATACACTACTGGATATCCACACTTGACATGTATGCGTGTGTCCGTGTCCAATAAAATGCTTACAACCTTATTCTCGATATCGTATCATAACCTTTCATATCCATGTGTCCTATAATTTTACCATACGTATCATGAGATGACATGATACAAATATGTGTGTATGTTCGTGTCCGTGTTAGGGTTGGTGCATGCGTGTTAGTGTATCCACGTATCCGAGTTTGGGTTAGTGTTAGTGTCCGCATGTATGTGTGTGTGTGTCCGAGTTAGGATTATGATAGGGTTAGTATCCGCAACACTGAGATATCCACACACATACACACCCTTATTGCACTGTGCACAAGTGTGCACTGCATAATACTTCACTTGATACCCAAGACTGCATCTAATTAACTCAGATAGGGTTAGGGTCTGTGTCCTGTCTCGGCTTTGGGTTAGGGTCTGTGTTATGTCCTGTGTTATGTCATAACCAAATTGTCACTCTCCCATACTACCTGTAACATTTCTCATATAATCCAATATTCCGACCACATTATATATATATAATATCAAAGAAACCCCCCAAATCAACGACTATGAAGTACAAAGGCAATGCAATTAACTACTCCCTAGCCACGATTTGCTATTGCTGTCCTACTCAATATTTCTCACATAACTCACATATAATTTTTTTTACCCTACACCATGCCAACCCTTCCTCTCATGCATTAGATGTTGCTACCCCCATCAGGTGATGCCTAGGCTGATGCTATTTGTAGGTATTGCAAACAGCTGTTGTCTTGCCTCCCTATTATCTGCTGTTGCTCTAATTACAAATGGCTGCTGCTGTTACAACTAAATATTGTTGTTACTACTATGCTTTCATGCTACTTCTGTTGTTAATGCTTGTTGTTGATGCTGCTCTTCTAATTATTGGTATTACAGCAGTTGTTGTCACCTATAACTTGCCCGATCACCCCTAATATCTGAGAACACTCACCTCCACTGCTAATAACACTCTCCATAAGTAATGGACTGCTCTGAAACCCGAGCACCACATCCCCTTCTCTTCACCTCCATGTCACAACACCAACACCACAAAGCTAAAATACACACACACACATATATATATATATATATATACATGAGAATTAGGGTTAGAGTTTACCTGATCGAGGAGGGGGGATGACTGGTCGGAAGCCGAAGGCGGAGGGAGAGTCGGAGCACAGAGGGGGGAGCCGGAGCACGAGGGGGGAGCCGGAAAGGGATCCAGAGCACAGAGGGGGGAGCCGGAGAACAGTGGGGGGGAACCGGAGGGGGAGCCGGAGCACAGAGGGGAGAGAGCCGGTGGGGGGTGGGGGTAGCGACGGGGGGAGGAGGAGGATGCCGGAGGGGGGGTAAGGGGGTACTTCACCGGAGGGGGGATATGGGGGCTTTTCAAAATTTTAGGATGAGAGAATGGGGGGAAATGAAACCCTGAAACCTATATTAAAAAAATTAGCGACGTCATAAATAGACGTCGCTAATTGAAAAGTTTACGACGTTATAGACATCGCTAAAAATGTCGCTAAAAATCAAAAAAGCAACGTCGATAAATACGTAGCTAAACCATAAAAATCAGCGACGTTTAACGACGTTAAATAAGCTTATAGCGACTATTCTTTAAAAAAAATGAACTACAGTCGCTAAATGTCGTTATGTGTCGCCAATAGCGACGTATAACGACGTTTATTTTAGGAGTCGCTCAAGTCTTTAATATTAGCGACGTTTTTATTATGATGTCGCTAAAATGTTGCTATTTTATCATATTTTGGTAGTAAAAGTTTTTTTTACAATATATGCCTCAAACACTGCCAAGGTGACCACCATTGCTGGACCCGTACCGATTATAGAAGATTATGGTAAGACCGATATTGTGTTGCCAAATGGAACACACTTAGTCATTCAAAATGCATTATTCTCTTGTAGATCTAATAGAAATCTACTTAGCTTTAGAGATATTCGAATAAACGAATTTAATATTGAAACCATGAACGATGATAGCAAAGAGTATCTTTGTATCACCTCTAATGTTGGAAGCAATAAGCTAACATTAGAAAAGTATTAGTTAATCATCTCGGGGCTATATAAAACTACTTTGAAGGTAGTAGAATCTCACTCCATCACTAGCAAAAGGCTAAAGGATCCAAGGAATCTAATCCTTTCGCATGACAGATTGGGTCATCCAAGATCGACTATGTTGAGAAAGGTCATCAACAATACCAATAGACATAATTTATTATTCCAAAGTCTTTCATTTCCTACTGAACATTTGTGTGTAGCTTGTTCACAGGGTAAACTTATTACAAGACCTTCACTTCTTAAAATAGCTTCTGAATAACCACTATTCCTTCAGAGAATACAAGGTAATATTTGTGGACCAATTGATCCTGCTAGCGGACCTTTGAGGTATTTTATGGTTCTAATAAATGATTCTAGTCGATGGTCAAATGTTTTCTTACTCTCATTTAGAAATTTTGCCTTCTCCAAGATATTTCTCAGTTGATTGAGCTTAAGACTCATTTTTTTGACCAACATGTTAGAACGATTTGACTTGATAATGCAGCTGAGTTCACTTTCTGTACTTTTGATGATTATTGTGCTTCCATAGGAATAGAAGTTGAACATTATGTCCCTCATGTTCATACCCAAAATGGTTTAGCGGAGTCTTTGATTAAGTATTTTTAGCACATAGCAAGACCTTTACTCATGCAATCAACTTACCTGTTTCAGCTTGGGGACATGCCATATTACATGCTTTTAAATTAATCATTGTTAGGCCAACTGCATATCATGAATTTTTACCATCACAACTTGTGGCAAGCCATAAACCTAACATCTCTCATTTGCGTAAATTTGGTTGTGATGTTTATGTTCCTATTCCCCCTCCTTAGCGCTGTAAAATGGGACCTCAACGCCGTTTAGGAATTTATATTAGTTTCGATTCACCATCAATAATTAGATATTTGGAACCTTTAACTGGTGATATTTTTACTGCTAGATTCACAGACTGCCATTTTGATGAGACTAAATTATCACTGTTAGGGGAAGATAAGAAAGAAAAGAATGTTCTTACAGAACCATTTGCCACAAATAAATGACATAAATTATCGTAGAATAATCCCACTCTGTCTCGTCTAGATCCTCATATTAATCAATGTAAAACTAAGGTACGAAGGATATTGCATATACAGAAGATTAAAAATCAAATACCAGATGCATTTACTGATGCAGCTAAAGTGATTAAATCATATGTGTCCGCTGCAAATGCGTCAGCTCGAATTGATATCCCCGTAGGAAAAAATAGTAGAGTGGCTAATGAATCTACAGCATGCCAGAAGCGTGGTAGACCTATAGGTTCTAAGGACTTAGTCCATAGAAAAAAAATGCACAAGTAACGTTCTTAAGAAGGTTACACATAACGCTCAACAAGAGGTTATGAATGACAGATCCATACTCTCTGAAAACCCATAAGAGGTTATTTTTTTAGAAAAGACACAAGTCCAAGAGGAGGCTCAGATACCTGAAAGCAAAGAGATCTCTATGTTTTATATATATACAAGAGAGGTATGGGATCATAAAGATATAACAATAGATGAGATATTCTCATTCTCAGTAGCTACTGAAATATCTAAGGGCATTGATGACACTGAACCATGTAGCATTAATGAATGTTAACAAAGAAAAGATTGGCCAAAATGGAAGGATGATATTCAAGCAGAATTGGATTCTCTTAATAAACGTGGAGTATTTCGGAACTATAGTATAAACACTAAAAGATGTCAGACCGGTAGGTTACAAGTGGGTGTTTGTAAGAAAGCAAAATAAAAAGAATGAAATCACTCGATTTAAGGCACGATTAGTGGCACAAGGGTTTTCTCAGAGACCCAAAATTGATGACGAAGAAACATATTCTCCCGTAATTGATGCAACAACGTTATGTTATTTGATAAGTTTAACAGTTGAGAAAAAGCTGGACATGAGACTTATGGACGTTGTAACAACATATCTATATGGTGATTTAGATAGCGATATCTATATGAAAATTCCAGATGGATTTAACCTACACAGCTCAAAAGCTAAGAACATGCATTCCATAAAGCTAAGACGTTCATTTTACGGTTTGAAACAATCCGAAAGGATGTGGTACCACCATCTTAGTGAATATATGAAAATTGAGGGATATGAGAATAATCCTATATGCCCATGTGTCTTCATAAAGAAATCAAAGGAGATTTTCTCTATAGTTGCAATATATGTCGATGACATAAACTTGATTGGGACAAGACATAAAATTAATGAGACTGCAAACTATCTGAAAAAGGAGTTCGAGATGAAAGATCTCGGAGACACAAAATATTGTATGGGATTACAAATTGAGCATTGCACTAAAAAAATTTTAATGCATCAATCCAAATACACAGAAAATATATTGAAATAGTTCAATATGGATAAAGCTCATCCCCTTAGCACTCCAATGGTTGTTCGATCTTTAGATATCAATAAAGATCCATATTGTCCTAAGGACGACAATGATATGATGCTAGGACCCGAAGTACCGTACCTTAGTGCCATTGGGGCATTAATGTATCTATCATAATGTACAAGGCCAGACAGATCATTCTCTGTCAAACTGTTGGCTAGATATAGCTCGGCGCTAACTCGCATTGGAATGACATTAAAGATGTGATGAATATCTTCGTGGAACTACCGACATGGGATTATTTTATACTTGTGGTTTATATGACATCGCGAATGTAGTTGGATTTGCAGATTTGGGTTATTTATCTGATCCCCATAAAGGTCGTTCACAAATTGGATATGTATTTCTTAATAGCAATGCAACATTTATTGGCGTTCAGCAAAATAGACAATGGTTGCTACCTCCTCAAATCACTCAGAAATATTGGCTCTCCAAGAAGCAAGTAAAGAATGTATTTGACTGAGATCATTGATTCAACACATTCGTAGCTCCTGTCACCTTTCCCCTACCACAGATTCTTCAACTGTTATTCATGAGGATAATGCAGCATGTATTGCACAAATTTAATTTGGATTAATTACAGGAGACATGATCAAACACATCTCACCGAAGTTTTTCTATACTCATGAGCTTTAGAAGAACTTTGATATTGACGTCCAACAAGTTCGCTCAAGTGATAATCTTGTAGACTTGTTCACCAAATCGTTGCCAAAGTCAACTTTTCAGAAACTAGTTCATGGAATTGGAATGCGACATCTTCATCAGCTGACTGTTTAGGATCAACATCATCAGGGGGAGTGCTTGTTTTCAGGGGAAGATACATTTTGTATGGACTATAACGCATTGTACTCTTTTTTTCTTAGTCATAAATTTTTTTCCATTAGGTTTTTCCTGACAAGGTTTTAATGAGACAACATTAAGCGTATCCAACACCTATCTAAGTCATCCTAAAGATTGTACTATTTTCTTTTGCATATGTTTTGTCCTAATAGATTTTTCTGGCAAAGTTTTAACGAGGTAATAGGCTTAGAGATGGTGGTCATCCAAAGGGATAGTGTTATAACGTAGGTTAGTAAATGGTTGGATTTCCACTTTGTATTTTAGTCCCACATTAGTTAGAGATTAGTATACCTTCAATGGGTTGTATAAATAAGACATTTGCCTTACACTATGTGATTACATGAATAAAAGATCTTTTCTCCTATTTTATTCTTTTTTCTTCTATGTTTATTCTAATAATGGCCACGTACTTCATATATGTTTACAATTTGTAAGCGAATAAAGTACATAACTACTAATAATGTAAATGTAATTCACAACTGTAACAAGGTTAAGAAATAACCTGGGCCACCAAATAAGTAATAACTAAGTAAGTAATAAGTTTCCAAACTTTTCTCAAACTGCAATAGAACAGTGCCCATACAACCAAAAAAAAATAATACCCACAACTCCCACCACAACTGAGCATCGTAATTGGTAAGTCGTGCATCAATTTATATATGCATTATAGTAGTTGTCAACTTACTGTTGCCATATGCCACTTTCTTTCGTATTTGTTAACAACTAATATATACGCACGTGCGTTGCACGTATTTTATATTACTTGAAAAGAAAATAGTTTATTAAAAGAGCAAACGACAATTTCTTAATTTAATAGTCAGGAGCATGAAAGTTGGAAGAAATTAAATGACGGAAATAGGAAATATTTCTCTTATCTTTTGGGTTCATGTGCCTACTTTGCATACATTATTTATTAACTTTTGTTTTATTCTCCAAACTACCTACTTTGCATACATGCATATCTTTATTTTATTAACTATCATTTTCCAAGTTATCTCATGCATGCATACATACATTTAATACGTAGTTAATACATATTGAAAATTGAAATGATGAAGGGTATTTTTGGAACGAAAATTTTTCACGGTGAAGCCTAGTTTTGGCATTATATAGAAGAGATTTGTAAGCGAATAAAGTACATAACTACTAATAATGTAAATGTAATTCACAACTGTAACAAGGTTAAGAAATAACCTGGGCCACCAAATAAGTAATAACTAAGTAAGTAATAAGTTTCCAAACTTTTCTCAAACTGCAATAGAACAGTGCCCATACAACCAAAAAAAAATAATACCCACAACTCCCACCACAACTGAGCATCGTAATTGGTAAGTCGTGCATCAATTTATATATGCATTATAGTAGTTGTCAACTTACTGTTGCCATATGCCACTTTCTTCGTATTTGTTAACAACTAGTATATACGCACGTGCGTTGCACGTATTTTATATTACTTGAAAAGAAAATAGTTTATTAAAAGAGCAAACGACAATTTCTTAATTTAATAGTCAGGAGCATGAAAGTTGGGAGAAATTAAATGACGGAAATAGGAAATATTTCTCTTATCTTTTGGGTTCATGTGCCTACTTTGCATACATTATTTATTAACTTTTGTTTTATTCTCCAAACTACCTACTTTGCATACATGCATATCTTTATTTTATTAACTATCATTTCCCAAGTTATCTCATGCATGCATACATACATTTAATACGTAGTTAATACATATTGAAAATTGAAATGATGAAGGGTATTTTTGGAACGAAAATTTTTCACGGTGAAGCCTAGTTTTGGCATTATATAGAGGAGATTTATAAGAGAATAAAACCAGTACATAACTAATAAGAAAATTATATTTTGTCCGCAGTCTTGAAACGTATTCCGTTACCGCAGACGACATGGTCGAATCCCATTTGCTTATTCCTATTAGTGTAGGACCCACCGTCGATGATCTACCAATAAAGAGTCGTCACGTGGACCATGGACCAAAAGTATACGGTTCACATAGCATCTAACTAATAATGTAAATGTAGTTAACTTTGACAAGGTTTAGAAATAACCTGTGCCAACAACCATCAGCACATATAGTAGTTACTGAACAGTATCTAAAAGTGAATAAAAAACCATACTGCAGTTAAGCCCAATGGCTACAACTAAGAAAGGCAATAGATGCCCACGAAAACTAAAATCACTCGGAAATCTCACAACTCCATAAGTCCACCAATGTGTATTATTTGATTTCTTATATTTTTTGTAGAATTAATTTTCCAAATACTATCATTTATCTTTCTTTTTTTCAAATAGTGGAAAATAAAATTGGTCCAACTCATTAGAAAATATTATTTTTTATGTAAAATAATAACAATCAAACATCAAAATT
Organism: Iris macrosiphon; assembly: GCA_036927795.1. Classification (NCBI taxonomy): domain Eukaryota; kingdom Viridiplantae; phylum Streptophyta; class Magnoliopsida; order Asparagales; family Iridaceae; genus Iris; species Iris macrosiphon. The sequence goes on along the minus strand of JAYESA010000005.1, from coordinate 145,653,220 downwards.
TAATATTTTATAAAATTGATATGATTTTTCACTATAAAATAATTAAAACCAAACAACATTGTTATCAAAAAATTTAAAATTCTACAAAAAAAAATAGTAAAATAATTCCATAAAATTAATTTATTATTCGTGTATTTTTCATCTTGCAATCACCTACCTATAGTTATTGAACAGTAAGAATAAAAAACAACTGTACTGAGCCACTGTTACAACATACTAAAGTGGACTATGGATGCTCATATAAACAGAAATCACAAGAAAATCCCACAATTGCACAACCTTAAGAGCAGTGCCGGACTTTAGATTTTGAGGCCTGAGACGAACTCTGAAAGTGGTGCCATCAAAACTTAATTTTATATTATATTATTTTTTTCATTGATAATGATACAAGTATTTTCAACACAAAATTCAAGAAATAAAATAATAAACAAAATTTAATATCCAAAAGAACATATGTTATAATGAAATACTAATAAAATTGAAGATGTTCCAAACCAAAAAAATAAAATTGATGTTCCAGACAAATAAATAAAAAGAAAGCTAACAATGTTTGGGGTAGTTCATAATGGTAATAATAATTAAAAAACTTAGGCCATCAAACGCTTCCTCAGTGCATCACATAATCACTTAAATATTAGTCGTCTTGTTGTCTTCGAGGCAAAACTACTAATTAAGTTTGCAAAATCAACTTTTTCAACCATTTGTTTTCTCGATAGATAACATAGCCAAGCCATTCAATATCTCTTGTGACATAGTTGACCGAAGATAAGTTTTGATCAACTTCAACTTGAAATTTTTTTTTCTGCAGATGCAACTGTAACTGGTATAGTCAGCAAAATTATGTAAGCAAAATAGGCATTTTGATAACAACCATCCATTTTCTTCAAATAATTTAGTACATCAACTACTTTTTTTGCTTCTCCTGGTAGTGAGTGCATTAATAACTTCAGTTCTAAAAACAAATCTGATCCATCAATATCAGAGCGTCCGTCATGTGCTGAAGAATTTTGAAGATTTACACAAGAGTTCAATAGATTATCATGCACCATCAGATTTTAACCTCTCCAAACTAAACAGAAACCCAAACGTTTCTTTATATTTTTGAAATTATTTAAATTGAGTTTGAAGTGAAGAAAGAGCTTGATAAATTTTAAAGAGAAAGTAATTAACTTTAAAAGATTCTTTAGCTGATTGTGTTACCTCTTTAGTGTGAATCTCATCAAACTGTCTCTTTCTTCGAATGATGCGCTTTTCTCGAAATACAGCTTCAATTTCCATTTCACTTGCAATTTTGTCAGTTTCAACCATGGCCTGATCAAACCCAGATTCTCTGTACTCTTGAAGAGAATAAATAAGCCCTTGTAACAATCTGATCACAATATCAATATCCATATCTTCTTCTTGAAAAAATTTACTAACAACGTTAATACAATATAACAACTTGTACCAAATTACCATTTCAAACAAGAACTCAGAATTTTCAAGTTCATATGCTGCCAAGGCCTCTGCTTCACTCTTTATTTTTTTGTCTTCACAAGTATTTGCCAAATCAACTAAAGTATCTCTCATTTGTGAAGACTGCTCTTTTATAGGCTTAACACTTTCGACATGGCTTTTCCACCGTATTTGTGACAACGGCTTAACCGTAAGACCTTGCACATTATCTTTGAAGATTAATTTTTCACCGCTTGGTAGAAGAAGAGAATAATGTACATATACGCTGTATAACTCCAAAAAAAAGACATTTCTTTAGGACAACAATTCACCATATCACATAATGCCAGGTTAAGACTGTGACATCCACATGGAGTGTAAAAAGCTCTTGGATTGACTTCAAGTAATCTACTCTGGACACCTTTGTGCTTCCCTTTCATATTGGATCCATTGTCGTATCCTTGACCTCTTACATTATCAATGTCAAGTTCAAGGCTGTTCAAGACTTTTTTAAGCTCAGTAAAAAGTCCAAGCTCCGATGTATCATCAGCCTTCAAAAATTCAACCCAAAATTCTTCTGCCGCTACAGTATTTGTTGAATCATCCACACAACTTATTACAAGGGACATTTGCTCTTCGAGATTTGCATATGGAGGGCAATCAAGTATGACTGCGAATTACTTTGCCCATTTAATCTTTGTAACAATTAAACTTCTCACATCAGCGACCTATATTTGTATCAATTTATTTTGAATTTTGGGGCCAAGATATGTAAAATAAATCTGGCGTGCTTGAATACGGCGAATGTGTTCCTCCATTACTAGATCAAACTCAACAATTATCTCAAATCGTTCCAAAATGTTTCCATTGTTCTAAACATAAAGCCTCTCACAATCTCCTCGAAGTGCCAAGTTATTTCTTGCAAGTTTTTGCACAACATCAATTATTTTCTTTAACACCTGCTTCCAATGTTCTCTCTCTTTGTTGATTGCGCCTTGTACGCTTTCATCAATTTTCTTGTTCTTTTGAAGTCTTCTTTCCAATTCAATCAAACTAGTCATGCAGTCAATATGCTCTTTACTAGTTTCATGAAGTCTGAGAGTCCGACTGAGAATTTTTCAATCTTTGAATCCTTCGTTTGCCAAATGACCAAGTTTAGCCATGGTCCTCTGATTTTTGAACAACTTACAACAAAAACAAAAAATCTTATCCATAGAAATAGAATATACTAGCCATCTTCTTTCATTTATCTCACCATTTGGCAATTGTCGCTTAAAATGCGATGGTTTAAAATGTCTTCCACAACTATCATGGGGAAACAAGATAACATCATCTCTTCTAGGACCTCTTTCAACTAGAAAGTCCCTAATATTTTGTCCAATTTTGTCCCAATTTCCTGGATCATCAACATTTAATGGAAATAAGTTCTCTTGATTTAAATCTTCATCAAAATTTGTAGTCATATTAGCATCAATATTCTCATTCTCATGTAACTTTGTATCTTCATTATGAGTCTCAGACAATTCAACGTCGGCATGTTGGTCCAACTCTTCATTCTCATTCTCATTCTCATTCGTAGGATGATCATGCAGTTCATTGTCATTATCATTCTGATTTTGTTGTTCCTCATTCACCAAAATTTTATCTGGTTCAGTGATTTCTATCCTCTCTGCCCCTTGATTGCTAGTAAAATACTTATTAAGACTTCCTGCTTGACTTTGAATCAATGCTTCTTCCTTTTTTTTTTTTTTTTTTTGCTCTAGACAATTATTTTCTTATTGGAGGCATGTTTGCTTCTCTAGTATAGTAGTACTGCTCTACAAACGAAACAAAAATTCACCAAATCGTTTTCTTATTGGAGGCATGTTTACTTCTCTAGGAAGTGAATGAATAAGAGATGAGATAGAGGCCGAATTAGTTTCACATTTCTTATAATAACATGTGTTGATAGTTTTGACAATTTCAAGTTCTTGCATTCGAAAAATCAAATAATATTAAAAATAAAAAATATTTAATACATTTAGACATAATTTTATATATTACTTATTTCTTTTCATTAGTTTTGGGATAATTTTGTTCTTGTTATTGTTGCTGTGTAGGAAAAAAAAATGAAACTTATTACAACAATATATCACATGATATTTTAAATGGATAATCTAGATACAAACACTATGCAATCAAATGACATTATTATAATTTTTCAACAAATAATAATAATTACGACAAATAAACGACAAACAATAAATATAAAAATATTTTATTTCTCAATTTCTCAATTAGTTGATTTTAATCTCAATAGGAATAACTATGCAATCAAATGACAAGAATATTTTTTTTTCAATAAATTGGTCAACCATAAAATAAAGATAATCAACAATAATTTATACAAAAATATATATTAACAAATTATAAAGCTTACATAATGGAAAGTGACTAATTGCAGTAGAACTTTTAGGAACTCGAGAAGCCGGTCACAGAAGTTTCCTCTATAAAAACTATCAAAAAATACAATTAAAACACTCATGCGGAGGAAATTATATATTAATAAATTACAAAATATTTAATTAGAACACACTTATATTATCAACATTACAAAAATATATATTAATAAATTATAAAAGTCTCAATAAATAAATAAATAAATAAATAAATAAATATATATATATATATATATATATATATATATATATATATATATATATTAAAATTTAATTATGGAGCGGCTGGAGAGTGGAGGCTCTTTGCTTTGGCACTTTGCAAGCCAATTGTTTCAATGCTTCTACTAAACTATGATTTCAGCCTTTCCAGCGTCGATGGGACTTTGAATAGAAAAAAAGAAAACGAAAAGAGAAGCGACAGAAGCCAAAAACAGCGGCACATCCGCAGATTCCGCACGACTTAAAAACATAAAAACAAATCTCCTTTCAGGTACGGTCTGGAGCAAGCTTGCTTTAAAGAAGAGCCGGCCCAATTTTGCAATGGGCTCTTTTATATATATATTTAAAATAAATGAGGTCCTCTAAAATATTGGGCTTGAGGAACTGCCTCACATGCCTCGTATAAAGTCCGGCCCTGCTTAAGAGAATCAAACATATTAAAATTTAGTGACTGAACAGTATCCAAAGTGAATAAAAAACCAAACTGTAGTGAGGCACTGAATACAGATACTAATGCCAGACTATTGATGCCCGCACAAACTAAATTCCTTAACTACAAACTTGCAAACTATAGCGTGCCACACCTTATACATGCCCACACAAACTAATTTTTTTGCCGAACTCAAATAAACTTTATGGTTATTGGAAAGAGACATAAGACTCTGGTTAGATGACAACAGAAAACTACAAAGACGTATTATTCCTTCTATTTATAAATAGTGGTAGTTGGAGGACAGTGGATCCAAAAATTAGACAATACAACATGTACAAAATTCCGAATGTTATGTCAAACATCTAAAAACAAAAAATCTAAATTCCTTAAATGCAACTTGAAAACTATAGCGTGCCACACTTTATTGTGCATACTGCACACTGTACTGATTAATAGTTAAAGTCAAATTTTCAAGTCCTAAGACAACAACAAATATTTCCTAATTAGGGATTAGGAAGCAGGTAATCTATATGATAGCATACAAAAATTAGGAGAGTAGTTATCAAGGAGAAGAGATCTGTTGTCCCAAGAAATTATGTCTTCTCCCTATTACATATGGGCCACAAACCCCATATCTACTCCCAAATTCTGTCCGGGCACATGTAATAGGGAGGGGACAGAGAGGGGACATAATTATTTTAGGATAATATATCTGCCCCCGTTATCAAGGGGGACGCTCTTGTGTTGAGATGTAGAGGTCCAATGAGGCCTCGACAAGTGCAGTTATCAATGGTAGTGTCATGTTTCAAACCAACCAAAGTCCATGAGGATTTGGAGTTGCAATACGTGGAATCGGTCATCATCGACATATATTACATTTGATGATATATCCGCGTTGGTAGAGTTTTGGAAGAATACCATGGTGTTTTACATAATAGGGTCCATGTCCTTCTATGGCCATCTCAGATCTTACTATCTCTGGCTGTCACAACCATGCACTAAAATACTGAAAAGATGGCAGAAATACAGACCAACTATACACTTCAGAGAACTCTAACACATCATAGTACAATTACGACTGTAGAAGGCGAGCGGGTTGTATACAATCTAACAGTCATGCCTGCGATCAACAATCCTATATATGTATCAATCAATAAAAGTTAGAGATAGTAAAGATGTCACACATATTATATATAAAGCAGTAAGATGTCCCAAAAGTTGAAAATATAATAATTATGAATCTTGTGATATTGACATAAAACTAGCAACGTATGATCAATAAACTAGCTACAGTCTAGTATATAAAACCATATTTGCTCGTAAGCAGGAACAAGCTCCAACACTAGGGCTAATACATGTCAGTGCGTCACGACCAGCACCTGGTGTAAGGGCACGAGTACGTGGGTACGTCCAGCCTACGTTGCAGCATCGATGGTAGAACGCTGTCTAGGTCAACAATACTATATATATATATATATATATATATATATATATATATATATATATATATATATATATATATATATATATATATAATGTACCTGTCAAGATATTCTAAATCCCAATTGGAGGACAATATGATAATATGATAATGGTAAACAATACTCAATCTCAATAATAAACTAGAGGAAGATATATCATGATATATGTCACTCCCCGTTCCCGATATATGTATTTAGAATATATTAGTTTTTCTTCTTATATTACTTATTGCTTGCATGGTAATTATGTTGCATGCCATGGAGACTAGACCCATTCTTTGGTTCAATTAGACTCATAGTTTAATTGTTAGGTTGGTTTGGTCATGGGTGAACCCATGGTCTAAACCTCAATCCTAGCATATATAAGTTAACTTCTTTTTCTCTCCTCCCCCATTCTCTTATTTTTCTCCTTCCTTCATTTAGGCAAGTACACCTTGCACTACATGAAAAAACTTCTTAATTTTGATTCTTGTTCTTTTTCTGCATTTTATTAGTCTAATATGTGTGCAATGTGATTCTAAATACTTTTAATACTTGGAGTTTTCAGTTTTGTTGGGTAGAATTGAGTAGATCTATATTTCTAACTTAGGGTTTTTATGGGTTTCATGAATTTTTCTTGGTTTTGATCTATTAAACATGTATTTTTGAAAACTAGTTTTTTCTACATGATAAAGATTTCAATTTCAAGCATTTTGGCTTTTGGTTCACTTGATTTGGACTTAAAATAAGAATTTTATGGACAAAACAATTTTTAGTTTTTGTAGCATTCGCCATGGCCGAACGTGCTGTTTGGAGAAGACAAAGTCTTAATGCGGCCTACGAGTTATGCGGCTGAGAGTGCTATGCGGCCTGAGAGGGCTATGTGGCCTGAGATTTTTTCGCATACTGACCAACATTCGTCCATCTTATTGGATGCATGACTGCCATTACATAGGTGTTCTAGAGTTACTCCCTGAACTCCTTGTGTTTTCACTCGCTGAACGAATGTAAAATTTCGTTAAGTCCAAAAGAGTAATATATAGCTGAGTGTCATATGCGGCAAGAAGAGTATGCGGCCACTTTCTTTCGGATGCATGACTCTGATTGTTTAACACATCTTTTCATGGTTTTATCTTTTTTCTCTAATACTTTATGGCTTGTCACATCCATCACTTTCGTCACTTTTCTCTGACACACATCACTTCGACAATTATTCAAAGAGAGTGGACTTTTGTTCGCAGCATGCAGCTTGGAGGAGCATGCGGCTTGGGGTAGCATGCAGCTTGGAGCCATATGCGGCTTGTGGTAGTATGTAGCCTGGGGCAGTATGCTGCCGACAGTCCATGCGGTAATCGTTGCATGCGCCAAGTTGTGCATGTGGCTTAGCCATTTTATTTGGAATGTTTCTTTATTCTAAGTGGTTGATCTTGATAATTACTTGTGATTGATCCTCAGAAAGAATGGACTTAGTAGCCCAACCTTGTGCTAGACATGACCATGTACTAGAATTGACTATGTCATAAGCGACTAACCAGCTATGTGTCCCAATGTGATAAGGCTCATACGACCAACTGTAAGTTTGGTAATTCGACCCAATTTCTTATATTCTGTTGATACAATTACAACGTGCTACGTGTACATGTGTTATAAATGTGTACTGAGGTGCGACATAACTTGCTAAGTGCTATGAGATTACATATTTCGGGTTGTGCATCGAGAATGCCTCTTATACTACATGACATATGATATTATTATATTATTTTTCCAACACGGGCATGGTATGTGGGTCAACAACCAAAGCATGGTTAAGACTAGTTGTTTGTTGCATCACACTTTAGTGAATCCAATTTGAGCTATCAAGTAACAAAGTGGGTTCGTATCTAGTGTGGACCGGACTACGGTAAGACATATAGGAGGATCGATCATGTGACCACGCCATGAGATTCCTAATATAAGCATAGGGCTAATTTAGGAAACTAAAATTGGTAGAGCATTGGGAGGGATAAAATCCCAAGATCGTGCACGTGACCACCTCAGACAACTGTCATGACGTGCAAGGCAAACCCCCATGGATATTAGTCACGTCCACACTAGTGGACGACAATATCTGAATACTTATATTGTATATGCGTTCTATGTGATATAGCAAGGTAACCTTATGAGGGATCGATGCAGAATATACAAGTACTATATAATTTCTATGGCTCGGTTAGCCCCGCTAAATAGCTCACGATTGTGTTTGATAATAAACGAAAGAAATGAAACAAGGTTTATACGAAACCCTCTCTTCGGTTTACAAACAAGAATTATAATTAATTCTATACGAGGATGTCAAGTACAAAATTTAATCTGGGTAAATATTGCTATAGGAGTCTGATCTGCGATCGATCACTTTGTCCCTTGGACCACACGATGATGAAGAAGTGCTGTAGAAGCTTCAAAGATTGAAAATGGGAGTGGATGCTCGATGCCAAAATCGTCGATCACTACTCTCTGTCTGTGCTCTAGATTTTTCTCTCTCAAAAATCAATTTTCGACCCTTCGACCCTTCGACCCTGGACCTCTGTCAATAGAGGTCTCTATTTATAGGGTTTGGTGACAGCAACCGTCTAGTCGGCGTAGAAGCCGAATAGTGGAGAGTGTGGCACTTTTTACGCGGCGGTTACAATAACTGCCACCCACGTATAAATGATCCTCTGAATCTGCATGTGACGCGTGTCCCATTATGAGGTAATGCGTATAACTGCTGCTAAGTTCACGACATGCAAGCCACGTAGGTAGCTGTCCCCTGGGTAGAAAAGGTTGGCGTAGAAGCCAATAACTGTCACCATGGCATGGAAGTCAAATAGTTATCAAGTTGGCGTAGAAGCCAAGTAGACGTGGAAGCCCAGTAGGCGTAGAAGCCTGCTAGCGTAAAAGATAGCCGATCCTCCTTTCTTGACTGAGGTCTTGAGCTAATTCTGGACCAAATAGCCTTATTAACACCAATGCAAATATAGCCCGAGTTGGCGTATTTCGAGGAGATAGCATACGGCGTACTCCTATGGTTGAAAATAGCCAAGTTGGCGTATTTCAAGGAGGTAGCGTACAACGTGCTCCTATAGCTGAAAATAGCCTGATGGCGTAATATGCAGAGGTGATGATGTGGACGTATTAGCCGTAATTATGGCTCACCCAGTCTTTGAAAATAGAACCAAATCTTGTACATTAAATGCAGCGATCTGCCCCCATCACGCACATTAACTGCAGAGACGTGCCTCGAGCTCTGTACGAAGAGCTACTTTTGACATGGCTGTTCGTTTTGTCTCTTGCTGAGCGTAAAATCTCACATCTGCCTGTGTAAAACTAGGCAGCGTATTCCCTTGAATGCGTTAAAGCACTTTGTATCAAAGAAATGTCACTAAACGACGGTTTGGGTCTCTGTGCCGCACCATCATTATAGCCGTCGTCTGGATAGTCGTGCAGTACTCTTTGTCAGGAGTCAGGTTCACTGCATGATCTGACAGGTTCATTCGAGGAATACGAAGAGTTCCCCGTACAACTTTCCACTGCATTAAAAGTGAGCGGGTTTTACGCCAAAGTGGCGATGTAATAGCCTTTTTACGACGAAGCAGCCTAGAAATACTGTATTACGCGGGTTGTTTTGGAGCTATGTTTTACGTTGTACTAGCGATAAACCTCTGTTTGTATGCCGATGGCTCTGAAGTCATTTCTTACGCCACACAGCACTGAAATACTGCGTATAACTCTGTAGCGTATTTTTCATGCTTCTACAAGACCCCCTTCAAAGTTTTTAAATTCCTCGTAATTTGAAACACTTTGAATGAAGCATGAAACGGTCAAGTCTGACTCGTTCCTCGAGGCTGATTTCTCGACAGATTTTTGGGGATTTATTGGGATTCGGTGTATTCTTTTTTGCCTATATAAAGGCTGATGAGTTAACCAGTTCTTCCCATATTTCCTTCACCACATAGAGATGATTGTCGGACTTCGTCAGGTCGACTTGAGGAAGAAGAAGATCATGTTCTTCCAGCATGTAAGGAGCCAAAAAAGAAGACGTCTTCGAGCAAATGTCCTCTGCAACGATGGATCATGGAAGGATATCATAGCTTCCTTTGCTTGGGATGATCAGCAATTTCCTATGGCAATTCGTCCAGGAGAGAGGAAGGGTCACATTCGATCACACAGCTTGCAAGCTGTATTTTCTCCCATTACGATGGTAGATGAGGGCAGACAAACTAGCCCTGTCTTCCAGTATTGAGTTGGGTCTAACACCTCAACTCAATCTGTCATGGCGTATGGAGGATGGGCTCTTGAATAATTTATACAGGCCCAATTTTGTATCCTCCTACCGTTAATCATTTTCTTGTTAATCGGCCACAAAAACCGACTAACTGCTGAAGAAGACAGATAAAGATCTCCACCAATACGAGAACCTGACAGAACATACTCATGGTGTGATCCTTAAATAAAAATAAGAAACCCTTGGTAGAATAAGGATTTCTATCATATATAATCATGATTAATAAAATTGTCTTCTTTTACGCATATGATGATTTGCCATATTTTTTGCTGTGATAAAGTCTGAATAATGTGTAACTTCGACACGTCTGAATAACTTTATGCCGAATTTGATAAAAGAGTATCTGGTCTCGTCCCGTCTTTTACGCGTAACTGAAGATGCACAAAAAGCTGTTTAGCATTTAAGTCGAATATCCGAACTGTCATGCTGTTTTGGAATGATGAGTCACGTAGAATTCTGAACTGTCACTTCTCTGATAAGAAGAATTCTTGTTCAGACCATCATCTTCAAGAATGATTTCCCAAAAAATCCTTTAAAATAGGGCGAGAAATGGCTGTCAAAACTGACTATGCTTGAACTGTTGAGAAAATATTCTGACTGGATTTTGGATGAACTTCCAATCGACCCAAGGAGAAGAGGTCATTTTCAATGCTGAACTCTGTATGTTTTGGGTACTTGGGATATTTTGAGGCCAAGAAGGAGCATCTTCTGTGTGAACCCTTGTAATTGACCGTCTTGAGATTTGTTCAGATATACGTATACTCTGGCCTGCGTATTTTAAGATATGTAGAAAGTCATAGATCTGTAATATAGATGAGCATAAAATCATAGTTTTGTAGCCTCTCGAGCGTAAAAGCTGCTGAGCATAAGAGCATCCGGGCGTAAAACCGTAGATTTATAGCCTCTGGCAAGAAAACTTCCGAGCGTGAAGTCGTAGATTTGTCGCCTCTGAGCGTAAAAAGTCTCTGAACATGAAATCATTGATTTGTAGCCTCTGAGCGTGAAGTCGTAGGTTTGTAGCCTCTCGAGCGTAAAAGCTACCGAGCATAAAAGCATTCGGGCGTAAAACCGTAGACTTATAGCCTCTGAGCGTAAAATCGTAGATTTGTAGCTTCCGAGCGTAAAAAGTTCCTTGGCGTAGAATCACGAATCTGCTCTGCACAAAAAACTTTTTGAATTCGCTGACTGTCCGTCTTCCCTAAATGATAGGCTGACGTGGTCCCGAATCATAACCGAGTATTAAATATCGGATTTGGTTAGGGATTCGAGGAGTCTATCTGAGCTCTATAAATACCCCAAGGCCTTCAGAGAGAAAACTCTTCACCTGTCTTTTGTAAAAAGAAAAACCTTCGTCTCTTTGAGAACTCTCCTTCGTTTCTTCTCTGAGCACTCTCAAGTTTTTTAGCAATGGCAACGAAACAATCTTCGACTGCTAAGGGGAAGAAAGCTGCCTCCTCTTCTCGCTCCTCTGCTCAAGCACGAGCGACTCCGATTGGGCTGAGCGAACCTCGCTCTGAACGAAGTGTCCCACCGACAAGCTGTGCACCGGGCGTTATAGGTAAAGCTTTTGGGACGACAAAAAAATGAAGAAAACCCTTCGCACACGTTGTACGTGGATGCACTAGGTCATCTTCTGTGCTGAAAGCGTCTTCAAGGAAGATGATGCACAGAGATGTTTTATCATTTACGCCCATATTCCTAATATGTCAACGTAAAACTCCATATTTTTCGCAGTCTGGCGTAAAACCGTTGACTGTCGAAATTTGGCGTATACTACAAATTTTCAGTGTTACGCTCTGGATGAAAATTCCGGCGTAACAACTCAATTTTTTTTTTTGACAGTCTAGCGTAAAAACACGGACTGTCAGATTTTTGTGTATACTGCCAATCTTGAATTTTACGCTTAGGTAATAGGTTCTAGTGTAAAAACTCAAGTTTTCACAGTCTTGGCGTAAAAGCACAGACCGTTGATCTTTGGCATAAGCTGCAAGATGTAACGTCTAGTATAGAAACTGACTTGTTCTTCTTATATTTTGTAGTTGACTTGCAGATACCTCTGTTGGCTGAGGTAATGGGTTCTGCTGCTGGGATGCTGAATTCCAATTACCTGGAGGATCTGTCCCACGTGACGTTTCCTATTTCTGGAACTCAGTATCCTGAAGGAAGGGGAAGCCTGATATCGTCTCAAGGGGAACATATGCTGTTGAGTATGATCAACGGGGAGCACCTGACGTATATAGATGGGGCCAAGTATGTAAAACCAGCTTTCCTTTTCTGGGATATGATTGACAAACAATCCCAGACGAAGCCCAAGAAGGAAGACTGGGTTTTTACTACTAGGGGCATGGTCATGTACCTGCCCAGGATGCCGAGAGATTATCCCATCTCGGCCTTCTTCCATGCCACGCATTCGAGGAAGATGTCGTGGACCCTGACCCCTAATCTTCACGGGCAGCCGGGGAAGATATTTTATCAGAAAGGATCAGACAAAGGGTTATTTGTAAGCCGCCCTTCCGGCCCGGTCATGCCTTTCAGGGGATTATTTCTGGGTAGTATCCCGAGTGAAGACACTTCACTGCTCCAACCAGTTTAATTATCGATTTTCTATAATGACTTCATGGGACAAGGAGGAGTATACCCCAAGGTTAATCCTCAGACCAATGGGTGGCTTACCCTTACAAATCTTCGATGGGCTCGTTTAGCTGCCTGGGCCCTGAAACATTTTTAGACTGAGTTGGAGAGCATTGGTCTGTTCGCGGCTGTGAGTGCTACCAGTGTTGGGCTGCCTCCCAATCCCAACCTGTTTGTGGCTCTGATGGAGCGGTATATCTCGCTCACCGGGACTTTTGCCACTCAGCTAGGGGGGTTGGGATTGGCCCTCCACGAGATGACAGAGATTTCAAGACTGCCGATGGGGGATACTCCTTATGAAGAGTATGTTCCCACAAACAGGGAGCTGGGGGAGATGGAAACTCTGAGCAAGTCCATCGAGGCTCAGCAGAAAGAGATGAATGAAGAGCATGCCGCATTGGGGTATGTCATTCCCCAGCTGGCCAAGTGCGAGGCCGAATATGAGAAAGAGGCAGCGAGGGTCCGCAAATTGGAAGATAAACTCGCTAAGGCCAAGGAGAAGGCTCTCTCTTTGTCGGCAGCTCGAGATGTGTTGAATGATCGAAGGGAAGCGTCTCAGCAAAACCTGACAAGTGTGGGTGTCATCCACGCAGATTTTGTACGTCATTGGTTTGAAATATCTGCCTTGAACAATGAGGAAGCAAGGTTGGAGCGGGCTTGCGCTACCGTTTTGAGCTCCAGAAATGAGAAGATGGCAGCACTGGCGCAGAAGATCCGTGATTTGACTCCTCTTCCTAAATGATGTACCTTTTTTGCCTTTATATGTAATTTTGCTCCTCCGGGAGATAATAAAGAAATTTTATCTGACTTTGGTGGACCTATCATTTTGTAATATAAACGATAGGGTAGAGTGAAAGTGATATCAGAGGTAATATGGACGTGATATCCCTTCGGTAAGCTTCCGCTGGACATATCTATTCAGAGGTTATATGGACATGATAGAATATGATCCAACTAAATTTGTATACAAAACACTATCAGAGGTGATATGGACGTGATAGGTTTTGAATTTCCAAATTAGTTAAACATATCTATTTAGAGGTTATATGGACATGATAGAATATGATCCAACTAGTTTTGTTTTGGGCGTAGTATTATCAGAATGAGATCTTCACCATACTCTATTTGAGCAAAGGAGATTAAGCGTAGTACCTCTTCAGGAATTTGCCATTGATATGAGCCATCAAAAAGTCTCCATTAGGCTTGGCTAATCTGTAAGCGCTGTTTGAGAACGTCGTCTCGATCACATAAGGGCCTTCCCATTTGGGTTAGAATTTAGCCTTACTCTTGTGAGTAATGATCATTGGCCTTTTCACAGCTAAAACTAGCTTGCCAACTTTGAACACTCTTTTCTTTACTTTTTGATTAAAAGCTTTAGAAATGCGTGCCTGGTAGAACGCGATGCGCTGTTGGGCTTGAAGGCGTTTCTCGTCTAATCCTTCTAGCTCTTGAAGCCTTAATAGATCATTCTTTTCCTGTGTCAACTCATTAGCCACTGCTATTCTGAGTGACAAAATTTAGATTTCGATGGGGAGAACTGCTTCGCTCCTGTAAACCAATAAGAATAGGGTACAACCCGTCGGTGCTCGTACCGTTGTGTGGTATGCCCAGAGACATTCTCCTAGCTTCTCGTTCCAATCTCTTTTATTCGAAGAGACGAACTTTTTCAGGAGTTTGATAATGGTTTTGTTGAAAGCTTCCGCCAAACCATTACCAGCAGGATTGTATGCCGTAGAGGCCACATTTTGTATCCGATTTTTATCGCAAAATCGATGAAATGCTTGGCTGATGAATTGAGGCCCGTTGTCATGAATTATCCTTGGGGGTATCCCGAAGTCATAAATGACATGATGCTTGATGAAGCTAATCACGTTAGATGTCTTCACCTCAACAAGAGGGATCGCCTATGCCCATTTGGAGAAATAATCCGTGATGGCCAGTATGAACCGGTGACCTCTGGAAGAAGACGGGTGAATATGACCAATAATATCCATACCCCATGCTTCAAAAGGCCAGGATGCAACCGTAGGATATAAATGTTCAGAAGGTTAATGTATAAAATCTGCATGAACCTGGCAGGCTTTGCATTGTCTTACATATTTTATTGTATTTGTGATCATAGTAGGCCAGTAATAGCCCATCCTCCTGATGCGATCCTGTAGCTTAGGACCGGGTTGATGTGCTCCGCATACGCTGTCGTAAGCTTCACGGATAATCCGCTGTGTCTCATCATCGGAGAGACATCGTAATAGAAATCCATCGTAGGTTCGACGATATAGACGTTGTGAAGACGCATCAAAACATAAGCGTAATGATCGTCTTTTGATGGATACTGCTTCTTTAGGGTCCTCCGACAAGATTCCGTATGCCACGAAATCTATAAAGAGACTTCTCCAGTCTCTTTTGGGAGGATCTGTGTTCACAGCGTAGCTGCGTTCTATGTGAAATTTGTTTCTCACACAGAATAAATCTCTGTTAAGAAGGATCACCGAATTCTGCCTTCTTATAGGAATAGCTAAATCTGCAGCTAGACTGGCCAGGGCATCAGCTTCCAGATTCTGAGATCTAGGTACATGCTCTAGGAAGAACCCTTTGAATGATGTCACTACCATAATTTTTAGGAAAGGGTATTTTAGTCTTTTTCTATTTAATAAAATATTGTGCATTGTAAATAATTATTTGTTGTATTATTTAATTGTTGTTAGATGTTATTTAATTATTTTGGACTTATATTAGTGGACCCAACTAGTTTAGTTTGGACCCATGGACCAACATGAATTAATTAGTTAGACTTGGCCCATTTAGAAAGCCCATTGTTAAGGAGATGGATTAAATTAATTAAATGATTAGACTAGAAGCTTCATTCCTTAATTATTTCTTCATGAGAGGCCCCAAGGGGTACATTGGACATTTTATAATTGCTTTGGGAAGGGGGCATGGCCGGCCTATATTAGAGGAGGGGAAATTTCTCTCTCCTCTCATTCTCATTCCAAATCTAGATCTAGAATTCCCCACTCCCAAATTCCTTTCATTCCCATTCCAATTTCCTTCCAAATTTATTCCAAATTATTCTCAATTCACCATTATAAAGTTGAGAAGCAATGATCTAGAAGAAGGAAGTAAGGATCTACAAAGAGGAGCAAGGATCTACAATTTGGAAGCAATTTTATCTCAATTGGAGGTTTCATTGGGAATCCATCTTCCAATAGGTATAATTCAGTTTTTTCTATTAAAATAGCTTCTAAATCTGAGATTTAATCATGTAAAATCAACCTATATGTATGTACTACCCATAGGACTTGGTTTTGTGTTCATAGGAGACCCATGGAGAAAGTTATGGTACTTTTTGTATCAATTTTGGGGAAATTCCGAATTTATATTTTGTTGTGTGTGTCAATTGATCCTATAGACAATTGGGCATGTGCTTATGTGTTTAGGGCTAGTATCGTGTCCACAATTGGGTACATGTAGTTTGTATCCCAACAATTTGGTGATACGTGTCGTTTTGAGGGTTTTCCCTCCGACATGGGACTTTGTACATGTCGTATTTTGACACGGACACATAGATCTACTTTTGACACTTTGATTTGTTCATAAATATTATTTGTGACTTGTTTGTGCCCTTCGGGGTGCAATTGGTTGTGTGTTGGACTCGTGTCGCATGCGTATCCTAGATCTAGTGGGATACGGTGTGATACTCTCCAATTGTGTGTGTTTTTGTATAGATCTAATTATTTATGCTTAAGTTCTTGTATTATAATTAGTAAATATATATAGATGTTATATATTTATTTTAGTGTATTTAGTATGGTATTTATTGTAGCATAGATTTATATATTTTTATGTGTGCTACTATGATGTATAAAAATATATGTAGTTTTCTTTACATGTAATTATATATGTTACTACATATTAATAAAATAAATTATACATAAATGTTTTATAAAATATATTTATGTGTTTAAATGAGTAATTATATTAATTATAATTATTATGTAATTATTTGTATATTAATGAATATATTTTATGTGTGCTTCTAGCCATGTAAAATATGTATATTTAATACATGCAATATGTTTTGTAACTATTAGTATTTAATTGTGTAGGTTTATGTATATATATATATAAGTATATATATTTAATTAATTGTTTTATATATATATATATATATATATATTGATTTATATTGATTTATATTTATTAATATATATAGTTATATATTATTTGTTTTGTTTTGCGACAGTGACATTTAATGACAATTGCTGTCATTAAAACAGCAGCCGCTGTAGCAGTGTTTCGGCATTAATGACAGTTCTGTCATTAATGCTGCGGGCGGGTTTGAGCGGCAATTCTTCAGCGACGATTTTCTGTGACAGTTTGAACTGTCATCAAACTGTGACAGCAGTGGGTTTTATATACAGCGTTTTGGCGACAGTTTTTCTATGACAGTCGGGACTGTCACTATAAGTCTGTTTATTGAAATTTATATTTTAGCACACTATTTTCAGTGACATTTGGACAGATTTAATTTATATATTATATATTATAATTGTATATATATATATGTATATATATATGTGCTTATTGTGAGGTATAATACTAGTATTGATATATTATTTTAATTGTATAAAATATTGGTTTGTATATATATTATATTAGAGTATATATTATATGTATCTTAAGCATACATTATGTGGGTACCAAGATGGTTCAAAACCATGGTTCCAAATTGGTTAATTTATTATTCTATATTATTATTTATATAGATGTTTTGTGAGGATTGACCTTGGTTTGACCATAATTAACTTTAGAGTTGACCATAGTTGACTTTTGACTTAGAATTGACTTATTGACCTAGAAGTTGACTAGTTTGACTTATTCTCTTTTCGAGACCTTGTATTGATGTTGTATTCCACATCTAGGTCTTCGAGGCACCGAGTCAGACATCTGTGAGACTGTTCATTGGACTTCAGGCGAGTACATTCTCTGATAGTTTCTCATTTATGATATCCTCTATGTTCACTGTATCTTGTGTAGATATCCATGTTCTCTTGACACTATGGTTACACGGATTGGTATATCCGGATCTCGTCATGAGATATTATTCCTTGGTATATGGTGTATATGGTGCAAGTATTGTTTCATTGGTTATCTTGTACATGTACAGACACCGATTCTCGGGAAGACTAGCTATCTTCTTGGAGAATCTCGTGCCATAGCATACCGTGGTTGGATCTATTATACCAGTCGGGGGCGGGGAGTATTAGTATAGATATGTGATCAAATTTCTTTTGAATAAAGTACTGGTAAATGAATAGTATTGATCATAAACCGCACTTATGATTAGCCAGGCCGCATTGCATCTTGCCCAAGCCGATCACATGTTAAGCTAGTACTCACACACTTAGTTATTAGTATTTTTGTTCCATCGACATATTGTTCATTATTGTATTTCTTTCCAGTATTTCCTTATTGTCTATATATCTCTTGTATCTATTTGTGCATCTTGTACTTTCTTTTGATTCAACTATTCTCCATTGACATAGGATATAGGATATAGGCTGAGATACTCAATCACATCTAGGAAAATTCTTTTGATTCAACTATTCTCCATTGACATTGATACTTGATCCCTTAAACTGTCCTTTCCTTGATGTCTTACATCTTGTGCCATATTGATTCTTTCTTTCGCTTTGTCTCAGGATGCCGCCTAAGACTAGATCATAGTAGGGGAGAGCAGCTTCTGAGAGGTCTGCGACGTCCCGAGGGCCTGCACCAGTCACTTCTCCAGTGATTGGAGTGTCAGCTGCTTTCGGAGGTCCACCACCTACTCAGAGGACTGTGCCAGCTGTATCTGAGGGGCTTCCACCTCCACCTCCTGTGCCAGCAGAGGCGTCACAGATATTTACACTGTTTCGTGAGATGCTCGAGGCACAGAGGGCTCAGTCAGAGGCACATCAGAGGCAGACCGACGTTCTACGGCAGGGCATCGAGAGTGCTCATCAGCTTGCTCGTGCTGTAGTTGAGATAGGAGTTCCGGTCCAACAACAGGTTGTTCCTTAGGTTGCTCAGCTTTGGCCAGGCAACATTCAGGACTTCAAGAAACTGGAGCCTAGGGTTTTCAAAGGGACGGAGGGCATCGTCTATGCTGATGATTGGCTCGAGGACATTGAGCATCTTATGAGGGTGTCCCGTCTTTCTGAAGATCTGAAGGTTGAGGCGGTAGGACTTCAACTGTTCGACGTCGCTCGTACTTGGTTCAGGAATGAGCCAGTACTGGTTGACGTAGGACAATCTTGGAAGGTATTCAAGGACCTTTTCAAGAAGAAGTTTTTCGCTCGGATGGACAGGCTTGACTTGGGGAGACAATTTGAGAGTCTCATTCAGGGGAGCATGTCTGTGGAGGAATACGCTGCTGAGTTTGGTAGGTTGAGCCGATTTGCAGAATATTTGGTGAGGGAACCGGAGGTTCGAGCTATTCGTTGCCGTGAGGGTCTAAACTGGGAAGTGAAGATTCTCATTCCGTCTTTTTATGAGACATACTCGGAGATACTTGCGGAGGCACGCAAGGTTGAGCGGGATCTGGGTTTGAAGACCAAGAGAGACCGTGATTCTTTTCTGGGGGCCAACGGCAGTGCAGTATCTGCCAAACGTCCTCATTTCCAGTCTAGACCTTTCCAGCAGCCACAGCAGAACCAGACTCCAGCTAGAGCGCCTTTTCACCAGGCACCTCAGCAGCAGAGACAGTTACAGCAAGCTCCATGCAACTTCTGCAAGAAGCCCGGCTACATCTGGGAAGTTTGCAGGAGGAGGCTAGGAGTTTGTTTATATTATGGTACTGAAGGGCATCAATCATGGAGTGTCCTCGTCGTACAGTTCAAGGAGCAGCTCCAGCTCCGAGGGCACAGATGAGACCACCTGCAGCACAACCGAGGGGACCGCTTCCTACACAGCAACATCGTTTTGTCCAGCATCAACAGCAGGGAGGTGCTCGACAGGGACGAGCGTTTGCTATGACCGTCGAAGAGGAGGAACCCACCGGAGATGTCATCGCAGGTTCTATTCTTCTTGATTCCATTCCAGCTTTAGCTTTGTTTGATAGTGGTGCTTCCCATAGTTTTGTATCTATTTCTTTTGCTCTAAAGCATGGTTTGGTAGTTGAGTCTTTGCTTAAGACCTGCAAGATCATGACCGGGGGAGGCATTATCCTGGTTAATGATATTTGCAAGGATCGGAGAGTTACTCTGGGAGGCCGAGAGTTGAGTGCGTGTCTACTTGTAATGCCACTTCCGAGCTACGACATTGTACTCGGGATGGATTGGTTGAGTAGGCACCGTGCTAGCATAGACTGTATAGGAGGTAGAGTTTTATTTGGTCCGCCAGGAGAGCCAGAGTTCAAATTTGCTAGAGGAGCTGCAGAGCAGGGAGAAGGTATTATTTGTGGAGCTATGATGGAAGACAAGGAGTTGCTGCACCCGTTGATAGCAGAGTTCTTGGATGTGTTTCCTGAGGAATTGCCAAGATTGCCGCCAGATCAAGATGTTGAATTTTCTATAGACTTGGTGCCAGGTGCAGAACCAATTTTGTAGCATGTCTATAGAGTAAACAACAGCGAGCTGGTCGAGTTGAAGAAGCAGGTGGACGAATTGCAGGATAAGGGGTTTATCAGATCGAGTTCTTCACCATGGGGAGCCCCGGTATTGTTTGTACCGAAGAAGGATGGATCGGTGCGCATGTGCATTGATTACAGGGCTTTGAATAATCTTACTATCAAGAATAAGTATCCTTTACCATGGATTGATGATCTGTTTGATCAGTTGAGTTGTGCGAAGGTGTTTTCTAAGATAGATTTGAGATCAGGCTACCATCAAGTGAAGGTGAAGCCGGAGGACATACCGAAGACTGCTTTTAGAACTCGGTATGGTCAGTATGAATTTATGGTGATGCCGTTTGGTTTGACTAATGCACCGGCGGTATTTATAAACTTGATGAACAAGGTGTTCCACCAGTACCTTGACAAGTTCGTGGTGGTGTTCATCGACGACATACTCATATACTCGAGGACACCGGAGGAGCATGAGGAGTATTTGAGGATTGTGTTGAAAGTGCTAAGGAAGGAGAAGTTGTATAGGAAGTTGTCCAAGTGTGAATTTTTCTTGGACAAGGTGGAGTTCTTGGGGCATGTTGTGACTGGTGATGGTATTTCAGTAGATCCGAAGAAGATTTCAGCAGTAGAATCTTGGAAGACTCCGAGTTCGGTAGTAGAGATCAGGAGTTTCTTAGGATTGGCAGGCTATTACAGGAAGTTTGTGCAAGATTTTTCGAGGATTGCCGAGCCGATGACCAGACTCACGAGGAAGGATGTGGAGTTTGTTTGGACGGAGGATTGCCAGGTTGCTTTTGATGAGTTGAAGAAGAGGTTGACGTCTGCTCCTATTTTGACGTTGCCATCAGGGTCCGGAGGTTTCACTATTTATAGTGATGCATCGGAGAAGGGTTTAGGTTATGTTCTTCAGCAGCATGGGAAAGTGATTGCCTATGCATCCAGGCAATTGCGTCTTCATGAAAAGAACTATCCTACCCATGATTTGGAGTTGGCAGCTGTCATATTCGCCCTGAAGTTGTGAAAACATTATTTGTACGGAGAGCGTGTGGAGATCTTCACAGACCACAAAAGCTTGAAGTACATTTTCACGCAAAAGGAGTTGAACATGAGGCAGCGTCGGTGGTTGGAACTGATGAAGGATTTTGATATCTCTTTGCAATATCATCCTGAGAAAGCAAATGTAGTTGCCGATGCTTTGAACAGGTATCCGGTAGCTATGTTCTTGACGCGGAATCGATATTTGTTGGAGGACTTGGAGAGCTTGGGCATTGAGGTGATTGTTCCTGGGTGTGCTATGCAGATGTGGGGATTGCAGATACACTCAGATTTGATGGACAGGATCAAGGCAGCACAGTATGATGATGTATCTCTAAGGAGTATCAGAGCTCAGGTGAGAGCAGGATTGGAGGATGATTTTATTATTACAGCAGATGGATCTTTGAGGCATGGAGTTAGATTGTGTGTGCCTAGTGGGGAGTTGCGAGAGGAGGTATTACAGGAAGCGCATCGCTCTCAGTATTCCATGTATCCAGGTGCTAACAAGATGTATCGGGATATGCGAGAGAGTGTGTGGTGGTATGGCATGAAGAGAGAAGTGGCATAGTTTGTATCCAGATGCTTAGTGTGCCAGCAGGTGAAAGCCGAGAGGCAGAGGCCAGGAGGTTTACTTCAGCCATTACCCATTCCAGAGTGGAAGTGGAAACACATTACTATGAATTTTGTGTCCGAACTTCCACGATCTCCAGGAAGGAAGGACGCAATTTGGGTCATTGTTGATAGGTTGACCAAGTCAGCCCACTTTTTGCCTTTTAAGGTGGGTTTGTCTACGGAGAAGCTGGCAGAGATGTATGTGAGACAGATCGTTAGGATACACGGAGTTCCCATCAGCATAGTCTCAGATCAAGATAGTCGTTTCACTTCTCATTTTTGGAGGAGTTTGCAGGAGAGTTTGGACACTCAGCTCAAGTTCAGTACTGCATATCATCCCCCGACAGATGGGCAGTCAGAGAGGACTATCCAGACTCTCAAGGATATGTTGCGCACTTGTGTACTAAATTTTGGGGGTTCTTGGGAAGACCATCTCCATTTGGTAGAGTTTGCTTACAACAACAGTTACCAGGCCAGTATAGAGATGTCACCTTTTGAAGCTCTATATGGTCGGAGGTGTCGTACTCCTTTGTCTTGGGACGATGTTGGAGAGAGTGTTTTGCTTGGGCCAGAGATGGTTATGGATGCAGCAGAGAAGGTTCAGTTGATCAGAGACAGACTTCGAGTGGCGCAGGACAGACAGCGGCATTGGGCCGATAGCCATCGAAGACCTTTGGAGTTTGAGGTGGATAGTTTGGTGTTTCTGAGGATTTCTCCGACACGAGACACGATTCGCTTCGGTGGAGGCAGAAAGCTTAGTCCGCAATTCATCGGACCTTTCACTATTCTAGAGAGGGTCGGTGCAGTTGCTTATAGACTAGATTTGCCACCTGCATTGGAGGGAGTGCACAACGTGTTTTATGTGTCGCAGTTGAGACGATACGTGGCCGATCCTAGCCATGTATTGGATCACTCGGAGATAGAGGTGGGCCCTACTCTTAGCTATCCAGAGCAGCCAGTTGAGATTCTGGATCGGAGAGAGAAGGTGCTGAGGAACCAGACTATTCCTTTGGTGTGCGTCGCATGGAGGCATCACTCTCCGGAGGAGTCTACCTGGGAGAGAGAGGATGACATGCGAGAGCGTTATCCATATTTGTTTGTACCTTGAGGTATGTTATTTTTTAGTTATGTTCTGTTCATTAGTTAATTGTGATTCTTTAGTTCTGTTTTATGATTTTCGGGGGGTAGTTTTTATCTTTGAATTTCGAGGATGAATTTTTTTAAGGAGGGTAGACTTGTCACTACCACAATTTTTAGGAAAGGGTATTTTAGTCTTTTCCTATTTAATTAAATATTGTGCATTGTAAATAATTATTTGTTGTATTATTTAATTGTTGTTAGATGTTATTTAATTATTTTGGACTTATTTTAGTGGACCCAACTAGTTTAGTTTGGACCCATGGACCAACATGAATTAATTAGTTAGACTTGGCCTATTTAGAAAGCCCATTGTTAAGGAGATTGATTAAATTAATTAAATGATTAGACCAGAAGCTTCCTTCCTTAATTATTTCTTCATGAGAGGCCCCAAGGGGTACATTGGATATTTTATAATTGCTTGGGGAAGGGGGCATGGCCGGCCTATATTAGAGGGGGGGGGGGAATTTCTATCTCCTCTTATTCTCATTCCAAATCTAGATCTAGAATTCCCCACTCCCAAATTCCTTTTATTCCTATTCCAATTTCCTACCAAATTCATTTCAAATTCTTCCTAATTCACTATTAGAAAGTTGAGAAGCAATGATCTATAAGAAAAAAGTAAGGATCTACAAAGAGGAGCAAGGATCTATAATTTGGAAGTAATTTCATCTCAATTGGAGGTTTCATTGGGAATCCATCTCCCAATAGGTATAATTCAGTTTTTTTCCATTAAAATAGCTTCTAAATCTGAGATTTAATCATATAAAATTAACCTATATGTATGTACTACCCATAGGACTTGGTTTTGTGTTCATAGGAGACCCATGGAGAAAGTTATGGTGTTTTTTGTGTCAATTTTGGGGAAATTCCGAATTTACATTTTGTTGTGTGTGTCAATTGATCCTATAGAATCAATTGGGCATGTGCTTATGTGTTTGGGGCTAGTGTCATGTCCATAATTGGGTACATGTAGTTCGTATCCCAACAATTTGGTGATACGTGTCATTTTGAGGGTTTTCCCTCCGACACGGAACTTTGTACATGTCGTATTTTGACACGGACACATAGATCTACTTTTGACACTTTGATTTGTTCATAAATATTATTTGTGACTTATTTGTGTCCTTCGGGGTACAATTGGTTGTGTGTTGGACTCGTGTCGCATGCGTATCCTAGATCTAGTGGGATACGGTGTGATACTCTCCAATTGTGCGTATTTTTGTATAGATCTAATTATTTATGCTTAAGTTCTTGTATTATAATTAGTAAATATATATAGATGTTATATATTTATTTTAGTGTATTTAGTATGGTATTTATTGTAGCATAGATCTATATATTTTTATGTGTGCTACTATGATGTATAAAAATATATGTAGTTTTCTTTACATGTAATTATATATGTTACTACATATTAATAAAATAAATTATACAAAAATATTTTATAAAATATATTTTTGTGTTTAAATGAGTAATTATATTAATTATAATTATTATGTAATTATTTGTATATTAATAAATATATTTAATGTGTGCTTCTAGCCATGTAAAATATGTATATTTAATACATGCAATGTGTTTTGTAACTATTAGTATTTAATTATGTAGGTTTATGTATATATATATATAAGTATATATATATATTTAATTGTTTTATATATATATATATATATATATATATATATTGATTTATATTGATTTATATTTATTAATATATATAGTTATATATTATTTGTTCTGTTTTGCGACAGTGGCATTTAATGACAGTTGTTGTCATTAAAACAGCAGCCGCTGTAGCAGTGTTTCGGCATTAATGACAGTTCTGTCATTAATGCTGCGGGCGGATTTGAGCGGCAATTCTTCAGCGACAATTTTCTGTGACAGTTTGAACTGTCATCAAACTGTGACAGCAGTGGGTTTTATATACAGCGTTTTGGCGACAGTTTTCTGTGACAGTCGGGACAGTCACTATAAGTCTGTTTATTGAAATTTATATTTTAGCACACTATTTTTAGTGACATTTGGACAGATTTAATTTATATATTATATATTATAATTGTATATATATATATATATATGTATATATATGTGCTTATTGTGAGGTATAATACTAGTATTGATATATTATATTAATTGTATAAAATATTGGTTTGTATATATATTATATTAGAGTATATATTATATGTATCTTAAGCATACATTATGTGGGTACCAAGATGGTTCAAAACCATGGTTCCAAATTGGTTAATTTATTATTCTATATTATTATTTATATAGATGTTTTGTGAGGATTGACCTTGGTTTGACCATAATTAACTTTAGAGTTGACCATAGTTGACTTTTGACTTAGAATTGACTTATTGACCTAGAAGTTGACTAGTTTGACTTATTCTCTTTTCGAGACCTTGTATTGATGTTGTATCCATATCTAGGTCTTCGAGGCACCGAGTCAGACATCTGTGAGACTGTTCATTGGACTTCAGGCGAGTACATTCTCTGATAGTTTCTCATTTATGATATCCTCTATGTTCACTGTATCTAGTGTAGATATACATGTTCTCTTGACACTATGGTTACACGGATTGGTATATCCGGATCTCGTTATGAGATATTATTCCTTGGTATATGGTGTATATGGTGCAAGTATTATTTCATTGGTTATCTTGTACATGTACAGACACCGATTCTCGGGGAGACTAGCTATCTTCTTGGGAAACTCGTGCCATAGCATACCGTGGTTGGATCTATTATACCAGTCGGGGGCGGGGAGTATTAGTATAGATATGTGATCAAATCCCTATTGAATAAAGTACTGGTAAATGAATATTGTTGATCATAAACCGTACTTATGATTAGCCAGGCCGCATTGCATCTTGTCCAAGCCGATCACATGTTAAGCTAGTACTCACACACTTAGTTATTAGTATTTTTGTTCCATCGGCATATTGTTCATTATTGTATTTCTTTTCAGTATTTCCTTATTGTCTATATATCTCTTGTATCTATTTGTGCATCTTGTTTATCCACAGCTATTTACTGCTACATAGTTTTTATCATTAATTAGAACTGCTGTTAGAGATATACTCTGCTCCTTTCCTGACTGGATATATTTTTCTATATGATACTGAGGAGTGGTACCCTACCTTTTATGGACCTCAGTATGTTGTGGGTTTAGATTCTGAGACCCTGGCTCAAGAGGGACTTATCCCAACTGAGACAGTTCACCCAGGAGTTGTAGCCTAGTAGTATATTCTTTTGTACTGGATTTGTTTCCAGCTTATTTTGTTACTCTTCAGACTCATTGATGTATTATTTTTAAACTCATGAGTTGTATGGTGACTATTCTATTCTTTATCTGATTCGTGCTCATTTCTATCTTAGTTCTGTGATTGAGTATACTATCATTATTGGTGGTTCATTATATTATTAGATAGACTATCTAGACAGTATTTTACCGCCGATTCTGCGGCGTAGGCTGGGCGTTGTTTCCGACTAGTACCCTTACACCGGGTGCGGGTCGTGACAAATGACATGGCTATCTCGATCGTTGCTTGGTGATAAGGAATAAGGTCTGGGTTACGGACTTCATATATTCCTCTTACTTGATTGACGATCAGCAGAGAATCACCGAAAGCTTCCAGAGATTCGATGTCCAATTCTTTAGCGACTTGGAGCCCGATTAGTAGAGCGTTATACTCTGCCACATTATTAGAGCAGGGCTCGCTAAGAGAATATGCTCGATAGATGACAAGTTTATCGGGAGTGACCAGGACAACTCCTACTCCTGAAACCACGTTTCCCCTGGGACCAGTCCTGGAGGCACCATCGAAGAATAGTTGCCATGTATCACTTTCTATTACGAAATTACATTCTGCAACTTTGTCAGGAATGTCCTCGTATAGTTTGGAGGTCTCCAGAATCGGATGAGCAGCTAGGAAATCAGCCAAGGCTTGGCCTTTGATGGACTTCTGAGGGACATACACCATATCATACGGTGTTAATAACATCGCCCAAGTCGCGAGTCGAGAATTAAGAACACTTGGCTTGTTCATCAATACCCGAAGAGGATTAATCCTGGAGATGATATGAATAGTCTGGCCTGTGACATAGTATCGCATTTTCTGAATGGTGAACATCAGGGCCAAACATTCTTTTTCCACTGGATTGTACCGGTGTTCAGCTCCGACCATCATCCTGCTTAAATAGTAGATAGCCTGTTCATGAACCTCATCATTCTTCTGTGCGAGGAGAGCTCCCAGAGAATGATCCATTGCTCGAACATACAACAAAAATGGTCTTCCTATAACGGGAGGCACCAGAACTGGAGGATTAGTGAGGTAGCATTTGATATCATTAAACGCTTGCTGACAGGCTTCGTCCCATACGAAGGATACACCTTTCTTTATGAGACGAGAGAAAGGCTGACATCTCCCAGAGAGGTTGGATATGAATCTCCGGATATAAGCCAGACGATCTTGAAATCCCCTGAGTTCCCTCAGATTATGGGGTGGTCGCATTTCTAAGATGGCCTTCACTTTTTCGGGTCCACCTGAATACCTTTAGTGGTAATGACAAATCTCAGGAATTTGCCACTGGATACACCAAGAAAGGACTTTGTAGGATTTATTTTGAGTTGATTTTGACCCATCAACTCAAACACTGTCCTCAAGTCTTGGGTGTGATTATCCTTGAGGCGAATTTTGACAGCTATATCATCCACATAACATTCCACTATTTTGTATAAATGATCATGGAATATGTTACTCATAGCTCGTTGGTACGTAGCCCCGATATTCTTCAGTCCGAAGGGCATAACCGTGTAGCAATATACCCCCAATGGTGTCCAAAAGGCAGTATGCTTCTCGTCTTTCGGATGCATCTTGATTTGGTTGTATCCTGAAAATCCGTCCATGAAAGACATGCATTCAAAACCGCATGTATTATCGATCATGACGTCTATAATGGGAAGAGGAAACTCATCCTTGGGGCAGGCTGCATTCTGATCTCGATAATCGATGCAAACACATACTTTTCCACTTTTCTTTATGACTGGGACAACATTGGTGACCCAGTCAGGATATTGTTCTTCCTGGATGAAGCCACATGCTATCAACTTCTTGATTTCAGCTTCGATGGCGTCCATCATATCCGGACGAAACCGGCGTTGATGTTGCTTCACAGGCTTCGAATTGGGCAATATATTGAGCTTATGAGTAGCTACTTTTGGATCAAGACCTGGCATATCCTCTTAATTCTACGCAAAGACATCGATATATTCTTTTATCAGCTAGATTATTTCTTTCCTTTCTTCTTCAGAAAGATTGTTACTGATAAATATCGACTTTGGCGAAAGTTCATCCCCAACGTCAATTTGGATAACTTTATCTTCAGTGGGAGGTTCTCTCTGCTCGAACCGGAGTTCCCACTGTGTATCCATTTGCTGAGCCCAAGAGTCATTCTCAAACGGTTCAGATTCTTGTTCGTCTGCTTCGAGGAAATCCGCCAATACCGTATTTACTAATAATGCTCGTTCGAGAGCATCATATGAGCCGGAGGACGATGAGCCATCTTGAGAAGAGGAAGAGATATTCTCATTTGACTCAGAAGTTGCAAGGGAGGTGATATACCCTAACCCAAAATGAGTTCGTTGGCAGTAGGGATCACCGTGCAACGACATTCGCCTGCCTTTTCCGTAGTTAAGGCCTGGTTCCAGCTTCAAGTCATAACCCATACTTTGCATAATCTTCAAAGCTTGTGGGCTATATCTGTGGACCTGCATTTTACCAGCATCGTCATCGGGAGAATCCTCTTGTACAGTCGGTTTATTACGCATGCGACCGAAGACTATTGGACGCTGACTGCTGCGAGTAGGCGGGACAATAAAGATAGAATCCTCATGTGGCCCATATGTCGTGATGACATTAGATGATGACGCTACTTCCCACATATACGGATGATAGGAATCTATAGCTTCCAAGAATTTTTGTGCTATAGGTTCTATATCATCATGGGGAGAGGATTCCTGATTTAGAATTTGAGCGTCAATGTACTGGAAAAGAGGATCTTTATTATCATCAGAAACCACGTTCCTGGTTATATTTACATCAGTCGGCTGCTTATTGCACCAGAGGTTGATGACCAAAGGTGGAGGTTTCTGGTTCAAAGTGATCGCTAGAGGATCACCTCCTTTTTTTGACCTGGTTTTGTTCAGGTGGATAGCCATGGGTTCCATGACTTTCGGACGAGTAGTTCGCCCTTTCACCTTGATTGACAGAGGTTGCTTGGCAGAGGGTTCTTCTGGCTCCCGGTGGGATTCCTCCTCTGTCTTTCCTGACACCTCTTCTATGTAGTCTTGTGTGTACAACATGGCATCGGAGTAGTAGGATTCTACTCCTTTAAACGGGTTCAGGTCAGCAAACTCCGTTTGTACTGTTCCTTGGATATCTACATATTTGAAGTATTGATGCATAGTCGAAGGAACGATATTGTGATCATGGATCCATGGTCTGTCCAGCAGAATATTGTAGGACACCTATGAATCAATGACATAGCATGTAGCCACTGACCTAAGGTGCCCAATCTGGATCCTCAGACGAATCTTCCCCAACGACTTACTTTTCCTGGCATTGAAGCCCACGATTGTAGTAGTGGTGTAAGCCAATTCGCTGGTAGGAATCCTCAGCAGTCTGAGCAGACTATAAGGAATAATGTTGATCGATGATCCCGGATCTATGTAAATCCGGTCAACCTCCATGGAACCGATGTACCCGGTATAATAGAGGGGTCTGTCATGCCTATTATGTTTTAACAGCATGTTATCTTGAGTGAAAGTAATATCTGGGACCACCTCCATCACACTATGGCATTGAGGACATGCCACAGGTTCTTCATCAGGGGACTTGAGCTGGGTCAAGTATGCATCCGCCTGCATTAATGCTTCACTCAGGGCTTGACGAGTGTCTTTAGAGAGCCTGAGTAGTTCAAAAATGGATAACCTGGCTGGTGTATTAGCCAACTGGGCCAGGATGTCGAAGTTATATGGCTTCTCTAAACCTTTGTTTTGAATGTTCTTCAAAGGTTGATCAAAGCGCACTTCTTTTTGCTTGCCCTTGTCCACCGAAGTTGGTCTCGAAGGACCGGCCTCTGGTATGACAGGTTCTGGTTCTGAAGGCCTGGCAGCTGAAGCGTCTGCCGATGCATCTTCCTGACTTGCTCCATAGTCCTTGAGGTAGGCCCTCCCTGAATGGGTTCCGGTAGCCAAAACCTCCTCTTCTGATGTCGAGGATATCGCATCCATATGACATGGTCTACACTTCGAGTTCTTCTTAGACTTAGCCTTAGCAGCTTGAGTCTCTTCCTCGATCTCTGATACTAGGTCTGGATGAACTCACATAATCTTGCCATGCTGGGTAGTTAGGGGTACCAGGTCATGATTTTGACCCCTGGCCGGAGGGAGATTAACGACGTTCATCGTTGTCCGAAAAATAGGTATAACACCATCCGAAACTTCTTGTGGAGGCAGATCGCCAAATTGAAGAGAGATCATGTTGGCGGTGACCGTCTTCTCACTATTGCGCAGAGTGATGGCCTTAGCGTCGATCAACTCCTGGATCTTTCTCTTTAGTACATAATACGCCTTTATGGGGTGATGTATGTACCTATAAAAATGCAGTACTTGGGGTTATTGGTACTACCGACTTCATTAGCCCGCTTTACCTCAGGGAGGGTAATCTTGCCGATTTTGACTAGACACTCGAATATGTTTGGAATATCATCGTCATCAAAAGAGTACACTTCAATGGGCCAGGAAGTCCCAGGTTTCGTCTGTGTGGTTGTCGCAGTCTTTTGCCTGGACGTATTGATTGCCAAAGCTTCTTTTCCTTTGGTACCACGAGGACGGTCGCTGTTGGAGGATGACCTCTTGCCTCTATCAGAGGCAGATATCATAATTCCATTATCATGCGCCTTCCGACTGTTGTCCTCAGCGGCTACCGCTGAGATGATGAACGAGGGCCAATCATGGAACTGATATGGTCTGGTGAATACCGAGATAACCGGAAGGAGATTCTTCCTGCAAATGTCCACCAATTCTGAGTCTGGAACTCCGGGAGGCATTTGCAAAGTAGCTTGACAAAAACGTTCGATAAAAGTAGGAACGTTCTCTTTTTCCTTCTGCTTTACTTCGATGAGAGAGGACATAGACATGTCCATCCCTCCTTCGTAAAATCGTGCGAAGAACAAAGTCTTGAAATCTTCAAAGGAAGTAATGCAGTTGTCCGCAAGACTACGGTACCACTGATAAGCCACTCCCGAGAGACAGCCTTTGAACACTCGAGTGAGAAGGGCGTCATTCTCTTGCAATAACACCGTCATCATACTGAAGTAGTTCATGTACTGGCTCAGTGATATCTTTTCCTCAAACAAAGCCATAGTCTGTGGTTTGTATTTAGAAGGAAAATGACTTCATCCCAGATAGCTGGGTAAGGCTGGTTGATTCCCAATTTTTTGAGCTGATCTTTGTGCTTCAAGGCATCAAATTGGGCTTTCAATTCCCGTACTGCCTGCATTAGATCTTCAACCTATAGAGGGACCACGGAGTGGTGAGTGATCGGTCATATTGTAACTCCAATAGGAGGCAATACATTCTCCGGGTTAGGAAGTGGGGGAGCTGTTGACTCTTGATCTAGAGCAGGCTCCTAGTTCACGTTGGATGGTGGTAAATCCACCCCCATACGTATTTGAGTTGGAGGGACCGATGCTTGAGCTATAGCAGCTGTGTGTTGAGTCAGCATCATCTGGTGCATATTCTCCATCATGGACTGCATCTCTTTCAGAGATTTCTCCAGCACAGCGATGCGTTGCTTAGTGCTTCCTGATGGGGAAGCCTCTTCGCGTTCATCTCCAATGGCATAGACTCCCATTAACCTGGGTGTAATTGAAGGGTTAGTATAGGTCTCTATAGAAGTTGACTCTATACTTTCAACATCTGATTCGGGAAACTAGCGACCCCCAGTGTCGGAATCAGAAGAGTACGAAGCTGGTTGTCGTAACCTCGAACGGGTGTTTTGGAACACCCCAGCTTCAGTGTTCTTAAGGAGTTTGTCGAATCTCCTTTGGGTTAGAGTTCTAGAGGGATGACGTCTTGAGTTCGACCTTCCTCTAGGAACGTGTGAAGCCATGTTCACTGATGTATATGTAAGCTCTTCTTCCTGGAAAGACAAAGAGTAGTTCAACCGGTCAAAAACCGACCGTTTTGCTTCAGAACAACAATAATTAACTACAATTTTATGACTATTATAATAGTGCTCCCTAGGGGGCGTAATAGATATGCTAGAAGATCCTCTATCTTTGCGCTTCTGGATAAAAAATTCACGCAAGTCAGGAGGATTAACAGAAGAAGAAGAAGAAAAAGAAGGCTTGTTCCTCCTGTTTACATCAGTTAGCATGCGGATATTGGGAACCATAACTCTCCCCCTGCCACCCGTATACAGCAGATTAGCCATATGAGTAGCAGATAATCCCCGAGGAGTGTGTCTTTCCGCAAACTGGGCCTTCTTTACGCTGAGGGGCTTAACCTGGCGTAACTTGGAGCTCTGCTCAGGCTGGCGAAAAACTGAGGAAGCCCTCAATCGGCCATTAGCTTCTCGCGTAATCTGGAGAGCGGATATATTCTTTTCTTGCTGGCGTAAAGGCCGAGAAGCTGAGAAATCCGCCACTTGTTTTCCCTTGCGTAGATCGCAGGGAACATCTGCTTTTCCACGGAGGGAAGATACATTTTTACGCGCAGAGCGCATTTGGAATTTCTGATTTGGCGCTGAGGCATTATCAAAAATTTTGTCTGCCACGTCACGGACGGGAGACAGAGTTTTACCCGCAGAGCACGAAGTAGACTTCTGGACTAGCATTGAGGCATTGCCAAAAGTTTTGTCTGCCACGTCACAGACGGGAGACAGAGTTTTACGTGCAGCACGCGAAGCAGACTTCTGGACTAGCGCTGAGGCATTGCCAGAAGTTTTGTCTACCACGTCACAGACGGGAGACAGAGTTTTATGCGCGGGGTACGGAGGTTGTGAAGCTACAACCTTATTGGTCGGAGAAACCAGAGAGTCGACAGGAATGGTAGGGGATGTCCGGGGCATCCAGACCTTAAGCAATTTCCTATTGTCTTGGACAGAGAGAGAGTGAGAGCTACCCCCTTCTCGAAATATATCTTCGTAGGCGGATTGGTCAAACTGGACGACCAGGGTCTTCTTCATTGATCCTACTGATACTGCATCGTGTTGAGCAATTGCCTTCTCGTCAGATAAGAAAGTCATCCCCAGCAGAGTCGCCATCTTGTGTTTGATAATAAACGAAAGAAATAAAACAAGGTTTATACGAAACCCTCTCTTTGGTTTACAAACAAGAAGTACAATTAATCCTATACGAAGATGTCAAGTACAAAATTTAATCTGGGTAAATATTGCTATAGGAGTCTGATCTGCGGTCGATCACTTTGTCCCTTGGACCACACGATGATAAAGAAGTACTGTAGAAGAAGGAGAAGCTTCAACGATTGCAAAGGGGAGTGGATGCTCGATGCCAAAATCATCGATCACTACTCTCTGTCTGTGCTCTAGATTTTTCTCTCTCAAAAATTAATTTCCGACCCTTCGACCCTTCGACCTTGGACCTCTGTCAATAGAGGTCTCTATTTATAGGGTTTGATGACAGCAACCGTCCAGTCGGCGTAAAAGCCGAATAGTGGAGAGTGTGGCACTTTTTACACGGTGGTTATAATAACTGCCACCCACGTATAAATGATCCTCTGAATTTGTGTGTGACACGTGTCCCATTATGAGGTAATGCGTATAACTGCTGCGAAGATCACGGCATGCAAGCCACGTAGGTAGCTGTCCCCTGCGTAGAAAAGGTTGGCGTAGAAGCCAATAACTGTCACCATGGCGTGGAAGCCAAATAGTTGTCAAGTTGGCGTAGAAGCCAAGTAGGCGTGGAAGCTCAGTAGGCGTATAAGCCTGCTAGCATAAAAGATAGCCGATCCTCCTTTCTTGACTGAGGACTTGAGCTAATTCTATACCAAATAGTCTTATTACGCACCAATGCAAATATAGCCTGAGTTGGCGTATTCCGAGGAGATAGCATACGGCGTACTCCTATGGTTGAAAATAGCCAGGTCAGCGTATTTCAAGGAGGTAGCGTACAGCGTGCTCCTATAGCTAAAAATAGGCTGATGGCGTAATATGCAGAGGTGATGATGTGGACGTATTAGCCGTAATTATGGCTCACCCAGTCTTTGAAAATAGAACCAAATCTCGTACATTAAATGCAGCGATCTGCCCCCATCACGCGCATTAACTGCAGAGACGTGCCTCGAGCTCTGTACGAAGAGCTGCTTTTGACATGGTGGTTCGTTTTGTCTCTTGCTGAGCGTAAAAGATCACATCTGCCTGTGTAAAACTAGGCAGCATATTCCCTTAAATGCGTAAAATCACTTTGTATCAAAGAAATGTCACTAAACGACGGTTTGGGTCTCTATGCCGCACCATCATTACAGCCGTCGTCTGGATAGTCGTGCAGTACTCTTTGTCAGGAGTCAGGTTCACTGCATAATCTGACAGGTTCATTCGAGGAATACGAAGAGTTCCCCGTACCACTTCCCACTGCATTAAAAGTGAGCGGGTTTTACGCCAAAGTGGCAATGTAACAGCCTTTTTACGCTGAAGCAGCCTGGAAATACTACATTATGCGGGTTGTTTTGGAGCTATGTTTTATGCTGTACTAGCGATAAAGCTCTGTTTGTACACCGATGGCTCTGAAGTCATTTCTTACGCCACACAGCACTGAAATACTGCGTATAACTCTGCAGCGTATTTTTCATGCTTCTACAACGATATGTGGATTTCACTTATGCATCTAATCTGAGATAACTTAGACTCCACAGTAGCAAGCCGTACAATTTATTGGCCGTTATATAACTGGACTTGGTTATGATTGTATAATTGGTTAGTAGTCTGAGGACATATATTGGTCGTAGTGTGATGGTTCAATCCTTGTCCTTGTTTGGTTGTAGGATTGGGCTATTATGCTAAGATAAACTATGGACCGAAACTATGACGCAAAACCTATATTGTACCTATCTATTGCTTTGGGTTTTGTTTTGCCATTTCGTGCTTTCTTTGTGGTACTTGCTATTTGGGGTCTAACTCCACTGGTTTTGCATAGCCAGGTTTTGAGCCAGTTCTAGAGGATCAAGCTTATTTCCCCCTTCTTGATGGCGCGCACCAGGCAGATGGTCGCTAAAGGGCACGAGTGGGTTTCTTCTTCCCTGTTCATTATTATATTTTACTCTTTTTGTCATTTAGCTACCAGCACCTGTTAGTCGACAAGTATGGATATTTAGTTTCTTTTACATGAATGTAATTAATCAGACTGCAGTTGATTATGGTCATGTACTTTTGCTACTCTACCAGCTTTTTATTTTGCACAACTGGTTTCCAGAATATTGTAGCAGGGTATTTGGGATGCCTTCCTTGTCATATATGTTCTATGTTTACTGTTCTTATTTGACTGATTGAGAAATTAGATGTTCGTGTGACCCTAAGTGACTTGCTTGTAGTATGCACCCCCTTGTCTAGTTACAGCCGTGATCGTCGTATGATGTATAGTACCTTATATGGGGTAGTTGTCGTGTCCGTCTTCGTATTTCGGTACTAGGGCATGATAAGGTTTTAGTGGTGGTCCATGTAGGTCTAGATTTTTAGACTTGTGGGGTGTTATGGTTATAGGAGTCTCAATCAAACATGTGCCTTTAAAATCCTAAATTCATTTTTTTCGAAGCCTTACTTGACTATCTAATCAATTGTTTCCTTGATCCTTTCCGTCCTGTTCTTGATATTTCTTGTCATTTTCTTTAGGGCTTCTTCAGTTGCTGGAGCAGCATACTTATTGGACAGGGTTCTCCTTGGCAACAACGGGAGGTAGCACATATTCAGAGTCATATTCGGGTAAAGCCAATAATTGAGCAAGTCGGCAGTGGAACTAAAAGTTGGACATGTTGAGCAACCAGCCCCTGAGGTCCCCGTACGCCCAATAGTACTTACAGTACCAGCGGTACTTGATACTCCGATATTACTAGAGATCCTTCGGGGAATGATGGCTACACAGCAACATCAGATGGCAGTGCAACAACACCAGCAGTTTTGAGCATAATGTCTTATTAAGTCAGGATTTGTAGACGGCCTTAGAGAGGGGTGGAAGAACTAATTCGGGGGCGTCAGTCAGATTTTGCCAACTTAACCCGAGATGCTTTGACGACACGGAGGATGCCGTTACGACAGATGCATGATTCAAAGACATCAAAGTTATTTTGGTGGCAACAAGGGTTCTGAATGATGAGCAAGTTGACCAGGTCCTACTGCAGCTTTAGGACGTTGCCCGTGACAGGTAGGCATCAGTAGAAGTCGGCTTGAGGCATCCTATCTTTTGGGACAGTTTCAGGGCTCAATTCTGGGCCAAGTACTTTGGAGTCGTCCCACAATATGAGCTCCAGCAGAGGTTTATCGGTCTCAAGTAGGCCGATAGGACTGTGGATGGATTTGCAAGCTGAGTAGATTTGCTCCGACCATGGTGGCTACGGAGTCGGATAGAGCGATATGGTTCCAAAAGGGGCTTCACTGGAGATTCTACAACTGGTAGAGGGACACGACTACCAGACTTATGAAGAAGTATTGATTATAGCTCGAAGGCACAAGCTTACCATGCAGAGGTTGTCAGCAAGGATAGGAGGCCGAAAGAGGTCTCATGCTCAAAGTGGAGGAGGAAATGGAGGAGTACCCCAAATGTCAGCACCATCACCTGTCATTCGTATCCATGATTCAGCACCACAGAGGATGACAGTTTCAATAGTGATAGTACCAGCTCGGCGGCAGCCGATGTAATGCCCCCTAATCGCACGGTACATTACGCTGAGTCGGATCGAATGAGGCAATAGCTGGTTACATTTTGATTTGTTGGATTTGGGAACAAGTATTGATTGAGTTGGTTTCATATGCAAATTGCTAGCGGAGTTCGATGGAATCAGATGTTCGTTCAGAGTAGTACCAGGATAGTAGGATTTGGAGCGATAATGTCGTCTTCCTTAGTCTGATCGGTCAAATAATTTAGAGAGCACGGCTTGCTCGCACGGTCATACCAATTGAGTAGATCGTGCTTTCCATTGGACCACGAGTTCAAGGGATCATCCGTATTGACCGTATCGGCAAGGCAATATGCTTAACGGAATCAGACTTGGTGAGTGGGCTCTGTCCCTTCTCCTCTACTCCTTCATGCCTAATAATATGGAACACACATAATGGCTTGAACACTTGGACTAGAACTTAGAAATCACTATACTGTGGCATGCATATAGTATACGTCATTTGGTTGGATATGATTTGTGGCTTGAGTTAGTTTTTGCGTTGGACAGTTGGAGCTTGAGTAGGCAGTTGGAGCTTGATTGGATCATCTTGGTTGGAACATCGAGGAACTTTAGGGGGGCGATAGAGCGTGCATCCGTGCACGAGTATCAGTTGGACGCTTTGTCAAGCAATGTGTGCAGTTGTGGCTCAAAATTGGACAACTGCAACGGTGAGGGCATTTTGCCACTGTTGGAGCATTGTGCCACATGATTTTTCTGAGCGAGGGATGTTGCACTAATTGGAGCATTGTATCAAAGCGGCATAGTGCCTATGGGGATAATTTGAGATGGTGCCTTAGGATATAAGTTAGAGAATGGTTATAAATAGTTGGTTGGATGAGGCTAGGATCATTTGGTGGGGCGAGAATACTCGATTCTCTCATCATACCTACTTGGTGTTTGCATCGATCACGGACAACCTGTTGTGCACAAGGTTTGGTTTCCTCGAACGAAAAGGCTTCGGGGTACCAGGATCGTTCGACCATGGAGGAGACAAATGGTAACATGCCTTGGATGCAGTGCCGGCAGCTCGATACGACCAGGCGAGCTAGCTACTCAGCGCTGGATCGGGTATAACTGCAGTTGATTAGTGCTTTATGGCTTGGCCAGTGACTTCATATAGATAAGAGTTGGTTTGCTTTGCTTTGCTTTGGTTTGTATTTTTCGTGTAGGCTACGACGACCTTGCCTCAACAAGTGTGCATATCGATGATTGGATTAATAAGGCTTGGATTGTAGCTTGGTTTGAGGATGAATATTGAGGCTTGGGTTGTGGTTCGATAGGTTCACGCATTTCTTGGATTTTAGTAGGACGATTTGCATGCTAGTTTCCTTTTGAGTTGGATATATCTGTTTTATATAGACTTGAGTTGAATGCTTGCATGTTTAACCTGCTTTACTATTTTCCTTAACATGTCATGTCTTTGCCATAAAAAGAATGTAGGATTCAAGTAGAAAGATCACCATATAACTGTTTACATTCACTATCTACTTAGTGTCGGTTTAGACGAGTGGGTTACCCCGTTCACCAGTACGACTGTGTACTAACTCACGTTTGTGGGCATTATTTCAGGTACGCAGGTGTAGTGGTGTTGCTTGGATATACGAGACATTATGTATAAATGGTAAGTGCCTTTGTGAAAAAGAGAAAGGGAAGAGTGTTATATCGCCTTTATGGCATTCTCCTGTATGGCAATTTCATTGGACCCTATCAAAAGCTTCGTTGTATATACTCTGATGTGTGCTTAGTACACAATACTTGAATTTCGCTGTAACTTGGTAGTTTCGATGATAACTTTGATGCTTGACAACATCGCCTTGTGCGAGTGCAACTCCAGGTTCGTACGACATCATGTCCTGATGTCATGTCCCAGTCCAAAATACAAGGAACCAGGCCACGTGGCAATAGACAGCTGTCATGTCTCCGAGGATATCCCAATTTAATGGATCCTAACGAAGAGTGCTACGCTGTCCTAAAATACTAACATGTCCCATAATAATGATCAACAAGTAAACTAATCTCATCCACAATATAAACAACAAGAAGTACTAAATAAACTGCTGGAAGATAAACACCAGTCTCAAATATCATAGTACAACCAATGATGTCTGGTGGGAACAAACCTACTACTATGACGGAATAAAAGTACTGAAATAATAGATAAAAGAGTAATGACTAGAGCATCGGCTGACTAGATAATGATGCTCCCAATCCTAGGCGGAAGGTCTACCAACTGATCACGAAAACTCTGACGATAGCACCTCTAACTCCTCTGCGGTAGCGAATCTTGTCTCCTGTCCTGGGCCGTACACTGTGGGGTAATATGCCTCATCCAAATTTGGAAAGGTACTAGGTCCTCAGAGGGACGTAACAAGATACATAGAAGCATGCCATATATATAAATACTGAATAAGATAAATGCAATAAAGTACAAGGGTGTGCTAACCATCTAAGTGAATGCAATATGAAGACAACTTTGATACGTATGGGTAGGCATAGGCATAACGTCTAACACTCCGAAGAGCATGGTATCTGTAACGTCCATCATTCCGAAGAATGAGGTATCTATAATATATATACGTCAGTATTACTCCGAAGAGCGTAGTGTCTGCAATAAAGTTAGTCATTGGATCCGTGGCTCCTTCGGATACTACGGATTCTAATATGGTTATCCCATACGCCTACTAGCTGTCTTTCCCGCCCAATGTAGATATGCTAGTTGAATACTCGACGTGCATACCACGTTTCTATATGCCAGTCTCTATAAATAAAATAATCTTGAGTTACGTACTAACCGTGATGCATGTCACACGCATCGATAGTTAGTCGAGTATGCGGACCTGCATCCCAACATGCATATATCACAGTGAAACGTGTAAGGTGTCAAGTCACGAAAGATATCAGAGTATCCTCCCATGGGGTATGTCTGCTAATGACTAGGTCAAGTATACTAACCATCGACGTACCCGTCGACTGCACCCGAGTCAATATCGGACACACACAATCATATGAAATACAACAACAAGAATCATACAACATATGTATCATTTAAATCAAACAGTAAATATGGCAAGGTATCTTGCCTGAGTCCTCAAGCTGTGAATGCCAGAAGCCAGTTCCTGCAGTGTCTCCTGGCTGGTCCAATGGTCCTAACACACAATAATATAATAATCTAATATTAGACACTAAGACAATAAATAGACTCTACGATGCTCTTAGGAATTGTCACAAGTTCACGACTGATCGAAGACGGCTATACGGGTGCACGTAGCTAGGATGTACACATGTTCTGTCCTTGTCAGCATGTGTCTTGAGACAATAATTATTAAAGGTAAAGGGGTTGCCACTATATCTGATTTGTACGAATACGTCCTTGGTTTCCATGTTCAATCATACTGGATTTATGTCCAGGTGTTCAGGTGAAATATTAGTCCTTGATGACAGTCTCACCACATTGGGTGATTACTAATTATTAATGACTATCTAACCTAATTAATTACCATCTAATCTAATCAATTTTACATACAAACATATAGGATTTCATTTTACATTACCCGTGTCTAATTCAACGATACACGACACGATGATATGGCGATAGGATACAAGAAAGAAGGGGTTGGTGATCGAGTACTTGCTCAATGGAACTAGGGGGTCTTGTCGAAGCGTTCTTCGGTGATCGACGGAACTCCGGTCAGCCACAACGCAGCAGCGGCAGCAATGGCAGCAGTAGTTTAGTACGGCGGCAGCGGCTGTGCCTGGTGGTGGTCGGTCGTGGGGCGTCGGGTCGGCCGGCCAATGGTGGTAGGAGACGTTGGAGGCGGTCGGGAGCAGTCGGGCGGCGGCTAAGGGAGTCGGTTTTGGTGAAGGAGATGGTGGCGTTGGCGGATGGGCTTGATGTTCGGGCGGCGGTGGTTGTCCGGTCGGGGAAGGACAGTGGTGGTCGGGGTACTGGAGAGGGTGGCCGGGCGGTTGGGTTTGGATGGGCGGTCGATGGTTGTCGGTTGCAGGCGGCCTGAGGGGAGGATCGTTGGTTGATAGTGAGGATGGCGGCGTCCGGCGGTTGCAGGCGGCATTGGAGGTGGTGGTTTGGTGATCGGGGAGGGCTGTGATGGTGGGTGTCCGGCCGGGGAAGGAGGGAACTCGGTTTGGTTGAGGGGGAGGTCGGCTAGGGTTTGAAGGGGATGATGAATAGTGGGTTTTTAGGGTTTTCCATGAGAAGGATTGTATATATATATATATATATATATATATATATATATATATATATATATATATATATATATATATATATATATATATATGTGGTGATGGAGGTTATGGGCTGGCCTCGAGTTTGGGCCTGTCCTGCCTTGTTGGGGTGGGGCTGGTCCACGTGGTAGAGTGCATATGGGCTTGATCAGGCTTTTTTGAGGTGAACTTGACCTCAAATTTAATTAATTTAGTAAATGCAAGGTGTTCTCTAAGAAATATTGCGTAGCTAAGTTTGAGATGCAATAACGAGTGTCTAATGCTGCACAATGGTCAGGGGGTAGTCTGGCATGTCTAAAAATTATTCGTAACATTGGGTGGAAGATAACTACTGGTGTGGTGCTCCAATCTCGAAGCAACGGTGCGGTGTAATAAGACATATAGTTATCGCACATAAATTCTAATTAAATCCGATTATCCCTAGTCCCTAGTTTTAATTCAAAATAATCCCTAAATTGGTTGAGGAAATTTACACCCGATGAGAACGATTGTCCTGCGGGATCACTACAACGTGGTGATTCACGTTTAGCAGGGACGATCGAGCTTGCGGGAGATTAGGACATGACATAATTGGTATTAGAGCGCCCGGTTCATTTTCTCGGACTTTGTCCTTTGGTTCATCACAAACTCTAAATAGCTTTCGCGTGTCGTTTAGCTCTTGGCTCTACTCGGTGCCACATTGGATGTTTTATGCAATAATTCTACATATTTATTGGTTGTGGGTGCGTGTTGTTCTTCGTTGCATTACCTTTTGTTGGTTTTTGGTAGATCGCTTAGCATCGTTGGGCGTTGTTGCATTCGTACAGCAAGTTGTGTGGCATTGTTGCATTTGTGCAGCAAGTTGAGAGGTGTATTGTTGCGTTGGTT
Source organism: Iris macrosiphon (assembly GCA_036927795.1). Taxonomy (NCBI): domain Eukaryota; kingdom Viridiplantae; phylum Streptophyta; class Magnoliopsida; order Asparagales; family Iridaceae; genus Iris; species Iris macrosiphon. The sequence continues at coordinate 145,610,840 of JAYESA010000005.1, read as the reverse complement.
TGGCTTATCGTTCTGGGAGATTCTGGTTGTATCAATGGAGTAGTTGGTTGGCAGACAAGATTGGTTATGTGTCATATTGTGAATAGAAGCATCGGATGATAATGGATCATTGCACGAGTTGCTCGTGTAGTGAATGGGTTGGATGGAGTTTGATTTTTGGCTAGGTATATCACAAAAAGTATTGCACGAGTTGCTTGTGTGGCGCATTGGTTGAGCAGGTTTGAGTTTGTCTTGTATATCAGGATAGCGTTGCACGATTTGCTCGTACGGCGAATGAGACAAACAATTGGGTATTGGGTTGGATTACTTGGAAGAGATCGTTGCACGGGTTGCTCGTGTAGCAAAAATATCGGACGGTTTGAGAATAGTTGAAAGTATTGAGAATGGAACATGACATACGTTGTATAGCGTGATTAATAAAAGAGTTAGATGGTTCATGTGTTGGTTGAGTTTCGTGTCAGACTTAAGTTGGGGATGGCAGGATCACTCATAAGGGATGGTTCGAATGGATCTTGGATCAGTTCAAAGAAGGGTGACGTAAGGAGCGACTTGATTCTGAGTGGTATATGGTATATCACATAGTTAAGTGGCATTGATATTTTGGATAGACATTAATGGAATTGCCGCAATAGAAATGGGTAACAAAAATGTAAGTTGGTTGGTGCACATCTGCTGAGTTAGGAAATGTAACATGGAGCAAGCAAACATTGAGTTGCGATCGACAGGTTTACCCCAGAATAGTTGGTTTGGAATAGACGTTCGTTGACGCAGAGTAAGTACGAGAGCGACTATTTCCAAGTGGTATATGGTGTAATAAGAATTTGACTCAGGTATTCTATGTTATACTTGAGCGATCAAGAATAGACTTGTGCAAATGGAAGTATCGTTGGACTTGAGTGATGGACGAGAACGAAATAAGCAATGGAAAGAGTGTTTATAATTTGAAGGATTGATGCGGACCAAGTATTAGAAATAATTGAGATCGATCAGATGTAAAGCTGAATATCAGAGTTTGCTTGCACGATTTGGAAGTTCGATGGAGCATTCATGGATGCAAAGAGAGAGTTGAGCATAAGGAACAAACAGTTGGGATACGCTTGAGCGAGCGATGGATGACTCAAAGGATAGCGAGCATGGATTACAAATTTTGGCAACACATTGGAGCTGTTGGTTGAGTAATGAAACACGATCTGGTTTGGAGGGGCAATACGATGGATTCGTATAGACTTGAAGGATTTTGGATATTGGCTCTCGAGAAGTTGAACTCATAGTTTAGCGGAAGTAAAATTTGGCGAAATGGTGCAACGATGGTAGACGGATTCTCCGGAAGACATAAACGGATATGAGACAAGTCTAGTTGATGTTAAGTCAGATTAGAAGTTAACACTTGCAGTACTGAGGCAGATTGAGGCAATACGTAAAGGCAATATAGATTTCAGATTTATGTTGGAACTGATGCACGAGTCATTGGGAGTGTGTGGACTAATCAGAATATACAAAAAATTAAGACGGGCTAAGGAATGGAACGAGAGCAAAGATTGTGGCGGATGGACTCTTGAAGATAGCTAAACGAGAGAGCAATATTGGAGCAAAATACTGTGCTGCTCGAGCAAGTTGGACATGCACTGTCAAGCTGGCATACGGATAACAATTGGAGCAAGTCTATGGTTTCAGAAATTGTTGCAAGTGGTAGTGCGAGAAGTCGAACATGACAGTTCAAAAAATTTAATAGATTCACGACAGAACGACGGATTAATGGAAGACAGTTTCAACGAACGAGTTCTCGATTTGTGGCTTGGATAGATAGTAAGACTCTAGGTAGTTAAACGGCGTTTGGTTAACAGATTCGTCAGAGGTAGTGCATAAAGTTCTCGGAGTCAGAAGTTTGTTATGATGGAATAGTTGGATTATTGCTCAGATTTATAGAGGAACTTTATACACAGTAACTGTCTATCGTGATGACTTACAATTAACGAGCATAGCTTCGGGATAACTGACCCTAGCGACTTGATCGCCAGATCAGGGATGAATATTGTAGACCCATAGAATGACCCTTGCGGCGACGCATTTGTGAAACGCATTTGGGAATATGTCGAGGGTGGATGTGAGTAGTGTGTGTTAGAGATTGGCCTAAGTGACTAAGTGTTGGATTTGAGAGATCCTTGGGATAGCGTTCAGCTGAAGTTGCAGCCGAAAGATCGAAGCGATGGTAAAAATGGCCTAAGTCAACTGATGAAATTCGGAGTCGCAGATTTTTGAAGATGACATCGTCTTTGACTCGTCGTGCCCTAGAAGGGAATAACATTCATATGAATTAACGACTATAAAACTAGCTTATGAAGTTAAAGCAACGGCTCGTTCAGATTAAATCCTTGCAATACTGGAAGGGACATATGTTGTGGTGGCCCATGCAGGTCCGATTTAAATCGTCTTGGTCACCTAACTGTGCCAAGCGAGCCTGCAAATTAGGAATAGATATTATGATTTATTGTTGAGTAGGCTCAATCCATAATCGAATTTTTAAAACTCACTTGTATATGATTATCGCCCTTGGACTTCCAATTTGTATTCGCTAAATTTTCGTCAATATCGTTATCATTGTTTCTCATCTCCTATTATTTCGGAAAGACGAATGCTCTAGCATGATGGTTCCCTCCAGAAGAAGACCGTAGTCCAGACGACATAAGACATAATTCGTATAATATTCTCTGAGAAGATTGTTACCCTTAGTAGGATAGATTGATAGTTTTTTTGATTCTAGATCTAGCGTGGATGGCTAGCAAGAAAATTGGACCCAGTAGTACCCTATCCGTACTTGAGATAGCAGTGATCTTGGAAGTACTGGTAGCTGGAAGGATTGTTGATCATGACCGAGAATAATTTATAGAATTGCATAGCCCGATGCTAGGAATTAGTTGTTGTATAGGACAGCGATACCAGGAACGATATTATGGACTAGAGGAGATAAAATTTTAGGCTCTCACCTGACAGAGGATTATCAGATACCAGAAAATTTTGGCGTGGGCTTGGGTGATATGTGACTCAGAGCAATAAATAACAGAAAGAAGAAATTTGAGGAATAAAATTTTGGGCATTGAGGAGAAGGGTAACTATATATTAGGCAAGGGAGAATTTTACTTTGGAGGGTTGGTGTTGAAAATAGAATGGGAGAATTTATTAGGAGGTTAAGTTTAGACTATGATATTATCCTAGGCATGGATTATTTGAACCAATACCACGCGACGCTAGATTGTCAACGTGGTTGCATTATTTTTAGACCACCAGATTACCCTGAGTTTGAGTTTCTTCAGGGAGCCCGAGAGTATGGTGCCCATCTACCTTATAGGCACACATTGCAGAAGGTGAACTAGTGTACCCCCGTATTATATCAGGATTTGAGGATGTATTTCTAGAGGATCTTTCAGGCCTGCCACCTGACAAAGAGATAGAGTTTGTTATAGAGTTGACTCCAAGAGCCGAGCCAGTTAATTTCCCGTCTTCAGACTAGCACCGATAGAGTTGGTTGAGTTGAAGGTCCATAGTAGAGGATCTCTTAGACAAGGGTTTCAGTCGGGCTAGTGTTTCTCTATGGGGAATACCCATCTTAATTGTGTCGAAGAAAGATAGGACGGTATATTTGAATAGCTTAGTGACGCATGTGTATTCTCGAAGATCGATCTCAAATCAGGCTATAATCATATCAAGGTACGGAGAGAGGACATTCCGAAGATGGCTTTCCAGATGAAGTATGGACACTAAGAGTTTCTAGTCATGCCGTTTGGTTTAACCAACGCGCCAGTAGTATTTATGAGCTTGATGAACAATGTTTCCCACTAGTACTTAGATAAGTTCATGGTGGTGTTCATCGACGACTTGGTATATTCTGAGAGCCAGGAGGAGCACGAGAGACATCTCAGGATCGTGTTGGAGATGTTGGGACAGGAGAGACCGTATGCCAAGCTCAGCAAATATGAGTTATTTTTAGATAGAATAGATAGCCTACGCATCAAGACAGCTAAGAGTTCATGAGAAGAACTATCTGCCGCATGATCTAGAGCTAGCTGCAGTAATAATTGCACTAAAGCTATGGCGACACAGCCTTTATGGAGAACATGTTCAGATTTATACAGATCACAAAAGTCTGAAGTATGTCTTCACGCAGAAGAAGCTCAACATGAGGCAGAGGCGCTGGCTAGAGTTGATGATAGATTATGATATTGAGTTGCAGTACCACCCTGGCAAGGCGAATGTAGTAGCAGATGCCTTAAGCAGGAAGCCCATGGCCTACTTTTTGACAACTCAGCGAAAATTGCTAGAGTATCTTCAGAAGCTTGGGATAGAGATTGTATTGTCGGGCATGGATGGACTGATGGCCAGTCTCGAGGTTCAGTCTACATTGATTGAGAGGATCAAGGCAGCCCTACCTACAGATGCGAGATTTTGATGGCTATGAGAGAAGACAGAGGCCGGCATGAAGATGGGACTCAAGATTCATGAAGACGGAATATTAAGGTGTGGAGATCGCCTATACGTTCCAAGTGGCGAGCTACGCCAGGAGTTGATGACCGAGGCTCATAGCTCGATTTATTCTATTCATCCCGGGGGTACGAAGATGTACCGAGATTTGAGACAACATTATTGGTGGCATGGGATGAAGAGAGAGATTGCAAGATTCGTGGCGAGATGCTTGGTCTGTCAGCAAGTCAAGGCTGAATATCAGAGGACTGCAGGACTATTGCAGCCGCTTTCCATTCCCGAGTGGCAGTGGGAACACATTACCATGGACTTCGTCATAGGATTCCCGCGGAGCCCTAGCGGGAAGGATGCTATTTGGGTTGTCGTAGATAGACTCACCAAGTCTGCACATTTTTTGTCCTTCAGAGTTGGGCAGTCCACGAAGATATTTGCTGACATGTATATGAGGTAGATAGTACGACTATATGGAGTGCCTGTCAGCATTGTATCGGATAGTGATTCCAGATTCATGTCACATTTTTGGCAGAGTATCCAGGAGAGTCTAGGAACTCGTCTCAAGTTCAGCACTACATATCATCCACAGATTGATGGCCAGTCAGAGCGTACGATACAGATACTAGAGGATATGTTGAGAGCGTGCATGATCGATTTTAGAGGATCTTGGGAGGACTATCTACACTTGGTGATATTCTCCTACAATAACAGCTACCAGGCTAGCATACAGATGGCACCTTATGAGGCACTGTACGGCAGAAAGTGTAGGTCACCAAAATATTGGAGTGACGTAGGAGAGCGTCAGATTCTTGGTCCAGGGTTGGTGACACAGACAGTGGAGAAAGTCAAGCAGATTCAAAGCCACCTGAGTGCAGCACAGGACAGATAGAAGTATTGGGCAGATGCGTACCGCAGACCTTTGGAGTTCAAGGAAGTTGACCATGTATTTTTGAAGATATCGCCTACTCATGGTACCATCAGATTCGGAGGTAGAGGCAAGCTGAGTCCGAGGTACATCGGACCTTTTGACATCTTGGAACAAGTTGGCGAAGTGGCTTATCGTCTTGCATTGCCTCCATCATTAGAAGGAGTGCATAACGTATTTCACGTATCGCAGTTGAGGAGATATGTGGCAGACCCTAGCCACGTGCTTGATCATTCGGAGATTACAGTCGGGCCCAGTTTATCTTACGTAGAGTAGCCAGTGGAGATACTCGATCACAGTGAGAAGACTTTGAGAGGTCAGACTATTCGACTAGTCAGAGTTGCATGGAAGCATCATTCGCCAGGCGAGAGTCTACTTGGGAGTGCGAGGATTCCATTCGACAGCGTTTTCCGTATTTATTTGAGGACCAATGTACGAATTTACGTACTGTATTTGATTACAAGTTTGCTTTTAAATTCTCATAGCTATTATCGTACTTAACTTTTAATTTTGGGGACGAAATTTTTCTAAGTTAGGAAGGATGTAAACCCCCTTATTTTTTTATAGATAGTCTGGTATGGGTTAGAAAATTTTGGTATAGCAGCAGATGTTTGAGGTTTAAAGTAAGGTTATAGATGTCTGATTTTTATTTAAACCCTTGACGCGCCCTACCGTTGTTAAAATATTTGGAGTCCAACATCAGCCCATAAATTCCAACAGATTATTGCACTCTTGACTTGACACGCCAATTTAGGTGCTGGACTTTTTTGTCACTAAAATCATATTTCCTTGTGCTCTAAATTAATTGCACAATTTTCGTAACCGAAATCCATTATTTAATCCCGTATCGCGCACCTGTGTCATTGCCATAAATTTTGAGATACCAACTTAACCCGTTGAGCCGGACAAATAAAAGGGTCCAAGACTGACACCAAGCCTACACCATTCATGATCTTTGTGTCACTCCCAATTAAGATTTCGTGTGCCCCCATTTAATTTAATAGCACATGATAATTTATTCTAATTAAATTGGGGATACCAACTTTGACTAATCCTATTTTAATCCCAATTTAATTCCAATACCCATTTAATTAAGCCCATGCAAAACACACAACACCCCCTCACCCTACAAAACACCAAACACCAATTCTCCCATAATTTTTTTATTATTTTATGTGTTTGTACAAATATCCAAACTTAAGGGGCTTAATTGCAAATGTTGTAACATGTGTCCTAACCTCATTGGTCAAGACCAATGAAGAAGCCTCACCCCTCTTCTTTGACCGGTCAAATCTTCCCACTCCCTCTTCTTTGGATGACAAATTTTCCTCCATGTGAAATCCTCACCACTCATTTGAATTGGGTTCATCCACACCACACAACCCTCACACAACTCCCTATATAATGTCTCCATCACCATACTCTTCCCCATGCCGGCCCTAATCCCCAAAAACTAGAGAACCCCACCCCCTCTCTCTCTCCTTCCTCTACATATTTTAACCGAAATATTCTTCTTCTTCCTTTCTTCTTCTCCTTCTTCCTTCCTTCTTCTTCTTCCTTGAAGAAGCCTCACCCGAGTGTGCTGCCACCCCGGCCGAGATCCCCTTAGCCGAGCCACTCTGGCCGACTACCACTGGCCGCTGTCCACCGCTCCGGCCAGCTTCCTCTCCATCCAACCATCCACGACCCGCCCCTACATTCCTGTACCACCCCACGGCGAGCCCGAGCTCCACCCCGGCGAGCTAACAACCACCCGCACCATCGTTCATCTTCACCATTACCACCTACTTCTCTCCGGTCACTGTTGCTAACCACTCCCCACCACCGGCGCTGCTACGAGCCCACCTCGACACTCCGGCCAGGCCCCTCTACTCCGACCGCACTGCCGATCCTCTACCGCACTTCCATCCACGACCACCCCGTCGACCACTTCTTCCCCGACCGCTGTCGAACTGCACCACCTCTGGCCAGCATTCTTCCCACCACCACATCAGTCATCACCACACCCGGCTACCACCACCCTCAGCCGAGCATCTCTCCTGACCACCACGATTTCAACTCCGGCGGGCCTCCCCCACCTCGCTGTCGACCCCACCGGCCAACATCGTCACCTTGCCGAGGTGAACCACTTCCCCCTCTCTATAATTTTGTATATTTTGTCTTGTGTATTTTAGTTAGTGCTAATGAATCTTGTGTTTTAATGATGTGTGATTAGGGTTTATTGTTGTGTTTAGGGTTTATGTTCATAATATATAATGCAAATTAATGGATATACAATGAGTTAGGGTTTGAGAATAAATGGATCTTTGTTTAGGATTATATTTGTATTAGGAATTTTGAGGATAAAATGCATGGTTAGTAATTAGGGTTTATAAATGCTAGGTTTGAGATGTTAGGGTATTTCATTTAATTTATGCCTATTGATTATTGTTGTTGAGCAGATTAAATTATTGTGAAATAATACTATGATCTATCATTGAGGGACAGGTGATTTATTATGAAATAATGTGTTGTATCAAACCATTAATCGGTGATTGGGGACTGATAATTAATGATGGGTTTAATTGAAGAGTAGTACTTATTGTGAATTGGTAATAAAGATATAAAATGGAAGGTTTAATAAATATTAATAATTTATTTGAGGATGACATGTGTCACCATGAGTAATAATGTCTGTGAAGACCAGGAGGAATCTGAGGATTGATCATGGCTCAAAATACTGATAAACACTGTGATGAATATAGTAGGATTGAAGATAGTTTGATGATATTATGCAGATGATTAATTTGATTGGATGTAATGTACCATTAGTCAACCTTGGTCAACCCTCTAGCGTCGTGTCCCTGTGAGTTATAGCTGAGTCTGAGCATATGTTTAGATGTGTGTCACATCCCTGTTTGCCGCGTGATAGTTTATTGATTGAGTTTGTATCTCGTCTCTAGGTACTACGGGACCTGCGGACTTGGACGTCGTACCGGATCCCCATCTTCAGCAGCCGGACGCAGACAAGTGTACCTTGCCACCCTGTATTTTAGTTACCAGATATTTATTATTTTATTATATACATTGTGTGCGTGTTTGATTATGATCGTTACTTCACGTCCGGATCACAACCGGGTGCAGACGTTCGTCGTAACGTCTTGTAACGAATGCTAGATGTTCGTAACACCTCGATGTACGTACCTGAGTATATCGTTACCCTAGGACACATTCATACACTGTTATCGTGCCAAATTTCCTGTATCCTGATACTGACATCATGAATGGAGACTGGGACGACCTTAGGGTCGCGTTGATTGATAATTACTCCAGTATGACGAGACTGCTAGATAGAGGTCCAGGTTCAGCGCACCATCATTGACCGCTTGGGATAGAAAGATAGTTACTAGACGTTTGGGCTCCTCTGCACACGCTTATATACGTATATATCCAGATTATGTAGTATTCCTGTATCCGGAGTAGTAGTATCCACCGTGTGACTCTGTTCTCGGAGCTACGGTATGTCCCGTGTGTCTCTGTGTTCAGAGCTACGGTTTTATGTTGGACAGCCCACGCGTCGAACATTGTCTTCAAACTGTGTCTCACTTCGGTAGTACTGCTAGATTACACCATCGTTGTACTTGTACTTTCTGTTGTACTTTAGCATATTATATTTTTGTACTTTGTTATGTCCCTCAGAGGACCTGGTCCCCTGCCAGTTTTGCAGCACAGACGATTACGGAGCATTTGGAGTTACTGATGGAGTTGCATGTCTTGCGGGCATTGGTACCAGGTACTCATATCATTTCTACCAACATTATGGTTACTTTATTCATATTGTTTATTCATTTGCTATTGTAGCCTAGTTTTATAGACTTATTTCTTCTCGAGTCTACTCGAGTTTTGTGTGTTATTGGGCGGCCGACTTTAGCACATGTAGCTCTTTCTTGTATATTTTTGTTCATTGTGGATTAAGACTTAGATGTTTACATTTATTGGACTATTTAGTTAGTGGCACTTTTTATACAGCTTATACGTATTCGAGTCAGATCAGAGTCTGGTCGAATGCGTAGCTGGCGTGTCACGTATTCCTGGTCCTATATATTTTGGGACTGGGGCGTGACATATATGCCTCAGATCTACAAGATGCATCAGAACTTAGTCTGGGATACGTGCTCATACAGAAGGCGAAGGTGATATCCTGTGCTTCGAGGCAGTAGAAGCAGCACAAAGAACTATTCCATGTGCGACCTAGAAATTATGGCGAGTGTGTCCACGTTAAAATTATGGTGACACTATTCCTTTGGCATGGCGGTAAAATCTTCGTGGATCATATGAACCTCAATATAGATGTTCATCCAGTAAGGTATTAAGATTGAGGAAGAGGTGTTTGGCTGAGCTGATCTAAGAGCATAGTTTGATATATGGGTAAGTTGTCTAGTTGGGGTAGTATCAATTGTGATGATCGTTCAGAGCAAGAGATAATATTTAGAGATAGTGCTTATAGAACATTGTGCAATTAGAATCATACTAGAGTTTGGTTAGTTGTGTTTGGATGGTGCTAGTGTGGATTCAGAAATAGTTGGATGGATTGAGTTAGAACATGAACTAATTTGAGTCAGGTGGGAAAATTGTCACTAGAAAATCATCGTATTTGAGAATAGCGCTTGTGTGAATGTGTTGAGATGAACGTCAGGATTTGTTCAGTTGGAAGTGAAGCGAATGAATATCTCGGACATAAAGATACCCTTGTAACTTATTCAAATTCTCTATCGCTAAGCTCGGCTGAATTGCATGTATTTCAGGAATGCCTTAAATATATGTATGATCCAAAACTAAGTGATATGAAGAATTTGTATTGAGCTGCAAGGAGGATTGGGAATATGGAATTTGTGCAAGCATTCAGCACGAGCGAGATGCTAAGTCTGGATCAAGAGAATGTGAGTTGCGTAGGGAAGAGTTATGTATTGGGCAAGCTACATGCGATAAGGAATGGAAATTGGTTTGGTTCGAGGACCAACCTGATTCTAAGTGGTATATTAAGTAATGCCCCACAACCGCAAGGTGTATTACACTGAGTCGGATCGAATGAGGCAATAGCTAGTTATATTTTAATTTATTAGATTTAGGAATATGTATTGATTGAGTTGGTTTCATGTCCAGATCACTAACGGAGTTTGATAAAATCAGATGTTCATTCAGAGTAGTACCAGGATAGCAGGATTTGGAGCGATAATACCGTCTTCCTTAGTCCGATCGGTCGAATGATTTGGAGAGCACGACTTGCTCGTACGTTCTTATCAATTGAGTAGATCATGCTTTGCATCGGACTATAGGTTCAAGGGATCGGCCGTATCGGCAAGGCAGGGTGCTTAACGGAATCAGACTTGGTGAGTGGGCTCTGTCCCTTCTCCTCTACTCCTTCATGCCTAATAATATGGAACACACATAATGGCTTGAATACTTGGACTGATACTTAGAAATTACTACACTGTGGCGTGCATAGAGTGTACGTCGTTTGGTTGGATATGATTTATGTCTTGAGTTGGTTTTTGTGTAGGGCAGTTGGAGTATGAGTAGGCAGTTGGAGCTTGATTGGATCATCTTGGTTGGAACATCGAGGCACTTCGGGCGGGAGAGAGAGCGTGCATCCATGCACGAGTATCAGTTGGGTGCTTTGTTAAGCAAAACGTGCAGTTATGGTTCAAAACCAGATAACTGCATCGGTGAGGGCATTATGCCACTGTTGGGGTATTGTACCACTGGAATTTTCTGAGCGAGGGGTATTGCACCAATTGAAGCATTGTGTCGAAGTGGCATAGTGCCTTTGGGGATAATTTGAGATGATGTCTTGGGATATAAGTTGGAGAATGGTTATGGATAGTTCGTTGGATGAGGCTAGGATCGTTTGGTGGGGCAAGAATGCTCGATTCTCTCGTCATACCTATTTGGTGTTTGCATCGGTCACGGACAACCTGTTGCGCACAGGGTTTTGTTTTCTCGAACGGGAAGGCTCTGGGGCACAGGGACCGTTCGGCCATGGAGGAGACAAATGGTAACATGCCTTGGGCCAGGTGCCGACAGTTTATACGACCAGGCGGGCTAGCTACTCAGCGTTGGATCGGGTAGAACTGCAGTTGATTAGTCCTTTATGGCTTGGCCAGTGACTTCATATAGATAAGAGTTAGTTTTTTTTGCTTTGGTTTGGTTTATGCTTTTCGTGTAGGCGGCGGCCACCTTGCCTCGGCAAGAGTGTGCATATCAATGATTGGATTAATAAGGCTTGGATTGTGCCTTGGTTTGATGATGGATATTGAGGCTTGGATTGTGGTTCGATAGGTTTATGCATTGCTTGGGTTTCAGTAGGACTATTTGCATGCTAGTTTCCTTTTGAGTTGGATATATCTGTTGTATATAGACTTGAGTTGAATGCTTGCATGTTTAACCTACTTTACAATTTTTCTTAACATGTCATGCCTCTGCCATAAAAAAAATCTAGGATTCAAGAAGAAAGATCACCATATAACTGTTTGCATTCACTATCTACTTAGTGTCGGTTTAGATGAGTGTGTTACCCTGTTCACCAGTATGGTTGTATAATAACCCACATTTGTGGGCATTATTTCAGGTACTCAGGTGTAGTAGCTCTGCTTGGATATACGAGACATGATGTATGAACGGTAAGTACCTTTGTAGGCAAGAGAAAAAGGAGTGTTACATCGCCTTTGTGGCATTCTCCTTTGTGGCAATTTTATTGGAGCCTATCGAGAGTTTGCTGCATATACTCTATTGTGTGCTTATTACACAATACTTGACTTTTGTTGCAACTTGGTCGTTTCGATGATAACTTTGATGTTTGACAACATCGCCTTGTACGAGCGCAAATCCAGGCTCGTACGACATCACGTCCCGATGAGAACAATTATCCTGCGGGAGCACTACAACGTGGTATTTCACGTTCAGTGGAGACGATCAAACTTGCAGGAGATTGGGGCATGACAGCCGAGGCAGCAACAACAACAACATCGCCAGGGAGCACTGATTGGTTGCACCTACTATTGAAAGGAAGGCCATACTAGAGACGTGTGCAGATCGGCAAATGGGCTTTGCCTACGGTGTGGTGATCCGGGCCACAAGATTGTTAATTGCTTGATAATGTAGAGGCAATAAGGGCCAATCCAGCAATTTTTTGCACTGCCAGCACCAAGGGCAGTACAGTACAGAGGACCAGCGGTAGCAGCACGACCAGTGGCTCAGTGTCCATTATTGACGTAGGCACAGATATTCCGATAGAGGGACCAGCAGTAGGGCCAACAGAGGCCACAACAACGTGTCCAAGGGAGACAATAACAAGGAGTGCAGTAAGGCCAAGGATAAGCATTCACTTTGTCCCTGGAGGAGGCTATGGAATTGGGTGATATAGTGGCAGGTAACGTTTCTGTCGTATATTTTCCTGCAATAACATTATTTGATTCATAAGCTTCACACTCATTTGTATCTGCATAATTTGTGACACGTATTGGATTGGAGTTCGGGGCATTGCTAGAGAGGTTGAATATACTCACTGTTAATGGGCTCAAAGAAGTTAGTTGAGTATTCATAGCATGTCCAATCATAGTGTGCAGGCGTTCTTTACGTGCCAAGTTGATCGAGTTCCCTATGGGTAACTTTGACGTAGTTCTAGGCATGGACTGGCTGAGAGACAGTCATGCTATGATAGATTGCCATAGGGGTAGAGTGTTATTTAGTGTCCCAAGCATGAAGGATATTGTCCTTGAAAGAATCATGAGAGACCAACGCGAAGACAGAGTTGTAGCAGTAGCAGTAGTAGAATAAGAGAAGTTTTCCGGGGTAGTCCAAGAATTTCTAGATGTCTTTCCTGATGAACTTCCAGGTTTACCCCCAATGAGAGACATAGAGTTTTGTATAGAGTTGAACCCTGGAGCAGGGCCAAATCTTGTAAAGTTTACCAAATAGCACCATCAGAATTAGACATACTGTACCAATATGTAGAAGTGCTGAAGGCAAAAAAGTTTATTCGAACCAGTGGATCACCTTGGGGAGCGCTAGTAGTTCTAATGAAGAAGAAGGATGGGTCATCCAGGTTATGTATCGACTACAGACAGCTGAACATAGTGACAGTGAAGAACAAGTATCCATTACCAAGAACCGATGATTTGTTTGATCAATTGAGCATGGCTAAGGTTTTCTCGTCGATCAGGGTACCATGAATTAAGATTTCAGGAGAAAAACATACCAAAGACAACATTTAGGTCACGATATGAGCATTATAAATTCTTAGTTATGCCATTCGGACTGACAAATGCTCCAGCAATATTTTTGGATCTGATGAACTGGATCTTCATTCCATAGTTGGATCAGTTCGTGGTGGTGTTTATAGATGACATTCTTGTCTATTCCAGTAGCAAGGAGGGACATTAAAAATATCTTCGCAAGGTCTTGCACATTCTGAGGGAGCACCAGTTATACAGATAACTCAGCAAGTACGAGTTTTGATTGGATCACGTGTCATTCTTAGGTCATATTATCTCTAGAGCAAGAGTGGCAATAGACCTAAAAAAGGTTGAGGCCGTAGAGGGTTGGCCAGTTCCTAAGACAGTAGCAGAGGTGCGTAGTTTTCTATGCTTGGCGGGATATTACAGAAGGTTCGAGGTAGACTTTGTAAAGATTTCAGCACCACTGACTCATTTGACGTGCAAGGAGGCTAAGTTTGACGGGTCAGCGGAGTGCCATACTACATTTAAAGAATTGAAGAAGAGACTAATTTTAGCATCGATTCTCACGCTTCTAATAGGTTCTTGTAGGTTTACAGTATATTGTGACCCATCTGACAAAGGATTAGGGTATGTATTGATATAATATGGAAGGGTGATAGCTTATGTATCTCGACAGCTTCGAGATCATGAGAAGAACTATCCAACTTATGAATTTAAATTGACAGCAGTAGTATTTGTGCTTAAACTATGGAGGCACTACTTATATGGTAATCGAGTAGAGATATTTACGGACCATAAAAGTCTGAAGTATGTATTCACTCAGAAGGACTTGAATATGAGGCATAGGAGGTGGTTAGAATTGATGAAGGAGTATGATGTGGAACTTTAGTATCATCCGGTCAAGGCTAATATAGTATAAGACGCACTTAGTAGGAGAGGCAGCGTATTTATATTGACATCACAATGACATATATTAGAGGATCTTCTAGAAATAGATATTGAGGTAGTACTTCAGCAGGACACATAGATTTTGGCTAGCTTGCAAGTATAGTCTACTTTGGTAGAGAGAATCAAGGCGGCTCAAACAGAGGCCCCGAAGATTCAAAATCTACAGGAAGAATGTGAGTCTGGTCTCAGGAAGGAGTTGATGATTCATGAAGATGGGACCCTTAGATTTGGAAATCGTCTATGTGCACCAAGTGGAGATATTTGTCATGAAGTTATGACCGAGGCACAGAGTTCTCAGTATTTAATACATCCGAGAGGTACCAAGATGTATCAAGACATCAAACAATATTTCTGATAGAATGGGATAAAGAGGGAGATAGCACGATTCATTTCTTAGTGTCTGATATGTCAACAAGTGAAGGCCGAACAACAAAGACCGGCATGATTATTACAATCGCTTCATATTTTGGAGTGAAAGTAGGAGCATATCACAATGTACTTTGTGACTGGTTTACCTAGATCTTCGACTGGTCGTGATGCAGTTTGGGTGACAGTGGATCATCTTAAAAAAGTAGCTCACTTTCTTCCTTTTCGAGTAGGACAGTCTACAAAATAGTAGGCTGAAATATATATACGAAGGATAGTGAGACAATATGATATCCCAGTAAGTATCGTGTCATATCGAGACACTCGGTTAACTTCATATTTTTGGAAATGTTTGCATTAAACTTTGGGCACCAAGTTGAGATTTAGCACGACATACCACCCTCAGACAGACGGACAATCAGAAAGAACCATCCAGACATTGAAAGATATTCTACAAGCTTGTACCTTAACTTTGGTGGGTCTTGGGAAGATCACCTTCATCTCATCGAGTTCTCGTACAACAACAGTTATTAGACCAGTATCCAAATGGCACCCTTTGAAGCTTTATACGGGAGAAAGTGCAGGTCACCATTAGCATAGGATGATATAGGTGAGGGAAAGATGTTAGGCCCTGAAATGATCAAGCAGATAGTAGAGGTCGTCAAGCAGATTAGAGAGCGACTTCGGGTTGCACAAGATAGGCATCGACATTGGGCAGATCAGCATCGTAAGCCTTTAGAGTTTTATGTCGGTGACCACATGTTCTTGCGGATTTGGCCTACCCCTGTAGTTATTAGATTTGGGGTTCGCGGGAAGCTTAGTCCATGATACGTACGTCCGTTCGATATTCTTGAGTGGGTAGGCGATGTTGCTTATCTTCTTACCCTTCCGCCTTCGCTACGGGAGGTATACGATATTTTTTATCGGTCTCAGTTGCGTAGGTATAACTCAGATCTGAGTCATATCCTCGGTCACTCTGAATTAGTCGTTGGTACCGACTTATCTTACGAGGAGTAACCCGTATCCATATTGGACCGAAGGAAGAAGGTGCTAAAAAACTAGACTATTTCTCTTGTTCAGGATGCTTGGGGCCATCACTCTCTAGGGGAATCAACGTGGGAGCACGAGGATAATATTCGATCCCAGTATCCACACCTGTTCGATTCAGAAGGTATATTCTTTCTTACGCCTTCATATCTAGAATTCTGTGATTAGGTGATCACCTGTGTGTTATGATGGTATGTATGGCTTGCATGTGTAGTTGCTAGTAGATTTGTATCGTGCTTGTCCCGACTTCTCTAGCTATTACTTGGATTTAAATTTCGAGGACAGAATTTTTCTAAGGTGGATAGAGATGTCACTCCCCATTCCCGATATACGTATTTGGAACATATTAGTTTTTCTTCTTATATTACTTATTGCTTGTATAGTAATTAGGTTGTATGTCATGGAGACTAGACCCATTCTTTGGTTCTATTAGACTCATGATTTAATTGTTGGGTTGGTTTGGTCATGGATGAACCCATGGTCTAAACCTCAACACTAGCATATATAAGTTAACTTCTTTCTCTTTTCTCCCCAATTCTCTCATTTTTCTCCTTCCTTCATTTTGGCAAGTACACCTTGCACTACATGGAGAAACATCTTGATTTTGATTATTGTTCTTTCTTTGTATTTTATTAGTCTAATATGTGTGCAATATGATTCTAAATACTTTTAATACTTGGAGTTTTTAGTTTGATTGGGTGGAATTGAGTAGATCTATATTTCTAACTTAGGATTTTTGTGGGTTTCATGAGTTTTTCTTAGTTTTGATCTATTAAACATGTATTTTTGAAAAATAATTTTTCTACATGATATAGCTTTTAATTTCAAACATTTTGGATTTTGGTTCACTTGATTTGGACTTAAAATGAGAATTTTATAGACAATTTTTTTAGTTTTTGGAGCTTTCTCCATGGACGAACCTGCGGTTTGGAGAAGACGAAGTCTTCATGCGGCCAATGAGTGTGGCTGAGAGTGCTATACGGCCTGATAGGGCTATACAGCCTGAGCTTTTGCCCCATAGTTACTAGCATGCCTTCATCTTGTTGGATTCATGACTTTCATTACACTAGTGTTCTGGAACTATTCCTTGAACTCCTTGTGTTTTCATTTGCTGAACGAATGAAAAATTTTGCTAAGTCCAAAAGAGAAATATGCCGCTGAGTGTCATATGCGGCAAGTAGAGTATGTGGCCACTTTCCTTCGGATGCATGACTCTGATTGTTTGGCATATCTTTTTATGGTTTTGTATTTTCTCTCTGACACTTTATGGCTTGTCATATCCATCACTTCAGTCACTTTTTTCTGAAACATATCACTTCGGCACTTGTTCCAAGAGAGTGGACTTTTGTCCGAAGCATGCGGTTTGGAGGAGCATGTGACCGGGGGTAGCATGCGGCCTGGAGCCATATGCGGCCTGGGATAGTATGCGGCCTGGGATAGCATGAGGCCGACAGTCCATGCGATAACCGTCTCATGCGACAAGTTGTGCATGCGTCTTAGCCATTTTATTTGAAATATTTCTTTATGCTAAGTGGTTGGTCTTGACAATTTCTTATGATTGATCCTAAGGAAGAATGGACTCAGTAACCCGACCTTGTGCTAGATATGACTATGTGCTAGAATTGACTATATCATAAGCGAGTAACCAGCTATGTTCATAACATGAACTATGTATCCCAATGTGATAAGGCTCATACGACCAACTGTAAGTTTGGTAATTCGACCTAATTTCTTATATTCATGATGATATAATTACTACGTACTACGTGTACATGTGTTATAAATATGAACTCAGGTATGACACAACTTATTAAGTGCTATGAGATTACATGTTTCAGGTTGTGCATCGAGAATGCCTCATATACTATGCGACATATGATATTATTATATTATTTTCCAGTACGGACATGGTATATGGTCAACTACCAAAGCGTAGCTCTTGTTGTTTGTTGCATCACGCTCGGGTGAATCCAATTTGAGCTATCAAGTAACAAAGTGGGTTCGTATCTAGCGTAGACCGTACTACGGTACGACATATAGGAGGATTGGTCATGTGACTACGCCATGAGATTCCTAACATAACCATAGGATTAATTTAGGAAACTAAAATTGGTAGAGCTTTGGGAGGGATAAAATCCCGAGATCATACACATTAGCCACCTCAGAGAACTGTCAAGACGTGCAAGGCTGACCCCATGGATATTGGTCACGTCCACACTAGTGGACGACAATATCTGAATACTTATATTATACATGCATTTTTTATGATCTAGCACAGTAGCCTTATGAGGGACCGGTGCATAATATACTAGTGCTATATGATTTCTATGGCTCGGTTAGCGCCGCTAAATAGCTCACGATCTAAAAATTTCTCTTATGCATCTAATCTGAGATAACTCAGACTCTACAGTAGTAAGCCGTACAATTGATTGGCCGTTATATAACTGAACTTGGTATTTATTATATTATTTTGTTAGTAGTCTAGGGACATGGATTAGTCGTAGTATGATGGTTTAACCCTTGTCCTTGTTTGGTTGTAGGGTTGGTCTATTATGCTAAGATAAACTATGGACCAAAACCATGACGTAGAACCTATATTGAATCTATCTATTGCTTTGGATTTGGTTTCTCCATTTTGTGCTTCCTTTATGGTACTTGCTATTTGGGGTCTAATCCTAATAGTTTTGCATGGCCAGGTTTTGAGCCAGTTCCAGAGAATCAAGTTTATTTCCCCCTTCCTGATGGCGCGCACCAGGCAGATGGTCGCTGAAGGGCACGAATGGGTTTCTTCTTTCCTGCTCGTTATTATATTTTACTCTTTTGGGCGTTTAGCCACCGACACCTTTAGCCGACGAGTTTGGACATTTAGTTTTCTTTATATTATTATAATTAATCAGACTGCAGCTGATCATGGTTATGTATTTTTGCTATTCTACCAGCTTTTTATTTTGCATAGTTGGTTTCCAAAATGTTACATAGAGTTTGGGATGCCTTACTTTCTTGTCATATATGTTCTATGTTTACTGTTTTTATTTTACAGGTTGAGACATTAGATATTCGTGTGACCCTAAGTGACTTGCTTGTAGTATGCACCCCCTTGTCTAGTTACAGTCGTGATCGCCGTACGATGTATAATACCTTGTACGGGGTAGCTTCCCGTGTCTGTCTCCGTATTCTGGTACTAGGCATGACAATATGGAATAGAAGGAAATAAAAGGTTATAATACATCACAAGTTCAAAAGTTTAATCACAAGACAATATCTCAAATAATAATACAATGCCAAAGTCTAACTACTATATACAATATCATAAATAAACTAGCTAAGTCTCATCAATGGCTGATACTAACTCAATAGGCTCTACGGGTTATAACTCAACTTGCTTGCCATTTTGTAGCCCGTAGTGCGTAGGACACCAGTCCTCTAATGAATCATCTAAAAAATATATCCAGTCAGGATTGGAGCTACAACCCAAATAGTAGTTCTAATAGCAATAAAAATAAATAATGGAAGTAACTGAACTAGCATATATCATGAGAAGAAGGATCATGATAAATAATGGAATGAACTAAGAACAATATGGTGAGGAACAACAATATAATAAACCGGGATAACAGAAATAATATATATAAATGTGCCTTATACTATTAGTAAGATAATGTGATCGACTTGGGCATAGCACGTGTTATATATAGAAGGTGAGCTAGCGTGATCACATGTGAGTTGTATGATTTGCTAACTATCATGGGCTACACTAAATCATGGGCTATAAGGTATGATCACTTATCCACTAATACTTTTCCAACCCCCGACTAGTACACGGATCCAAATTAGGACACGTTATAACACGTATATCATACTGCACGGTCTATAATATCATGCACTTGATGGCAATGTCAACACTAGAGCTGCTGTCAACCTCTTCTTCAGCTCCTTAAAAGTGGCCTGACTCTCCTCTGTCAAGCAAACTCCACATCCTTCCTGGTCAGCCTAGTCAACGGCTCCACAATCCTGGAGAAGTCCTATACAAATCTTTGGTAATAACCTGCTAGCGCTAGAAAACTCCTGACCTTTGCTATTAAACTTAGAGTAGCCCATGACTCTACTGCTAAAATCTTCTTCGGGTCCACTGAGATCCCGTCACTTGTAATCACATGCCTAAGGAATTTAACCTTGTCAAGGAAGAACTCACACTTCGAAAGCTTGCCATAAAGCTTCTCCTTCATGAGAGTCTCCAGAACTATTCTCAGATGCTCCTCATGCTCCTCCGGGGTCTTCGAATATACTAGAATATAATCAATAAATACCACCATAAACTTATCAAGATACTTGTGGAACACCATGTTCATCAGATTCATAAATACCGCTGGGCATTGGTCAACCCAAACGGTATCACCATGAACTCAAACTGGCCATACAGAGTCCAAAAATTTGGCTTTAAAATATCCTCCTTCTTTACTTTCACCTGGTGGTAACCTGACCTCAAGTCTATCTTTGAAAATAACTTCGCTCCGCACAACTGATCAAAGAGATCATCTATCCTCGGTAGTGGATATTTGTTCTTGATAGTGAGGTTGTTCATAGCCCTATAGTCGATACATATTCATACCGACCCATCTTTTTTTGGTACAAACAATACCAAAGTACCCCATGGTGATAAACTGGATTGAATGAAGCCTTTGCCCTGAAACTCATCCACCTGCTTCTTCAACTCTACCAATTCGTTGTTGTTGACTCTATAGATTTGCTGAGATATCGGCTATGCACCTGGCATCAATTCTATAGAGAACTCAACATCTCGTACTAACAGAATAATACATATTAGAGACGCCTAAAAATGTCGCTAATAGGTAAACTAACATCGCTAAATTAATTTAGCGACGTAATTAGCGACATTTTTACGGTATCGCATATTTCCTGGTCGCTGACAACAAAAATATCACTAGTCATCGCTGTAGCAACGTATATTTACGACAAAACGACATCGCAGAATATACGACGATTAGCGACGTATCGTCGTTAAATGTCGACGTAATATTTGGTCACAAAATGTCGCTATATTAACGACATTATGAGCGACGTTTTACTACAACAATGCTGGCATGGCAAGTTTTGCCATGTCAACATGTTAGCGATGTTTAGAGACATACTAGCAACGTCCTTGGTATCAAGTAGCGACGTTCCGATAATTTTTTGTGATGTAAATATATATCACGAAACATCGCAATACGTCACAACACGTCACTAAATTGAAAAAAATTAAAAAAACTAGATGTAGTTTGTAAAATATTTTTCAACAAAACTCTATCTGCAGTTATAAAATTATAGTGTATATAAATAGACCCGGAGCAACCCTCCGTTGAATTTTTTGGGTTTGTCGACCCCTTCGGTGGAACACTCAACACCGAAATTTTTGGTGTACAGTTAATATGAATAATAAACTAAACTCACATAGAAAAAAATCTACAAAGTTATATTACACTAAATATGTCCCAAGAAGTAGATAAATAAATTTAAAATAAGTGTCACATGCGTCTCAAAATATAATACAAATTATGAAATAAATACATCAAAGACCCAAGAATGGGCCAATACACACAAACATACTAAAACTTGTCCAAACAAGAACAACAACTGATAAGGAGGAGCACTGTCGCGCATCTGGGATAGAAGGAACTCATACTGCTCCTATAAAAGTGTCACCGATGCCGAAAGAGGAGGCAATGATGGAGGCGATGTCGATATCGACGGACTAGGAGGACGTATCTGCTCCAATGCTAGCAGTTGAGCATTGTATTAATCTATGGTAGATACCACCCTCGAAGTGTTCTCCTCCACCGAATGGCTCAATAAATCCTGTGCTGCATGGATCCTCGCAAGTGAGTCGCTCATGGCCGTATGCGACCCCTCCAGCTCCGTCTGTCTGTGCTCCGTAGACGCGGCCAGAGTTGCCAAGCTATTCTCTGTCTTCTGTCCCATAGTCCTGAGCTCCATAAGGTTGTGCTTTGTCGTATGGATCAGAGTCCTGAGCTCCATAAGGCTATGCTCGAGCGAATCAAAATGTGCGGTGATTGTCGCATCGTCCGTCTGTGGCACAGACTGTGGACGCTCTGTAATCCTCCATAATAACTCGTTATGCAGGTCAGCAATCTGACGATCAACGCTTTTATAGTCGTATCGGCCGTCTGTGGGCTCATGCCGACGCCTGCGAAGGCTGCGAGGAATGCACACTGACAGAGGGGGCCCTGAATGACTGCGTCACAACATAGGTGCCATAGGATCCCGTATCATAGTACGTACCCTTCTGAAGACCACCAATGGTGGTCATCCAGAGCTCGTCCGCCGATGAAGCTGTTGAGGGCTGCGAGGAAGTACCAGCCCCTCCCTCTACAGGTACACTAGCAGTTGTTCGCTCACATAGTTTAAGATAATCGTCCTAGAAAAGTGGTTGCGAACGTCTAAGTATATAGATATCTATTTGCTTATTTTCTAAGTTGCATTAAAACTAACACAGGATAGTAAAAAGTACATAGGTCTGCGTGTCCTTCTCACCGATGAGCTTTTTGCCCTTTCGATGGGTGGTTAAGAAGACTGTCACCATGTTGGCATCCTCACCCCTCTGTACCTATTAAAAATTATATTATTTATTATTAAAATTAAATATCTTATTCTACTTATATTAAAATAATATATATTCAATAAAATACATACACCAGACAACGAAAATATTCCGTCATGGGAATTGAGCCACCACACAACTTTCCTGCCTTCAACCTAGCCGCCTTTGCCTTCTTCGATCATTCCTTGTACTTGGGTTCGTCAAATCTTGCCTTCATCGCGGTCCATTGCTCAAGCGTGATCCAACTGTGGATTGGTTCTCCGTCGCGATCACCGACCTTTTGGTCTTTGATTGCATTACGGATCAGCTTGGCGACGACGGCAGGAAACTGCTCCTCGATCTTCTCAGCCTGGTGTGGTGGATAAAAATAGGTTTTCTACAAGAAGTAAAATAGAGAGTTACATAATATGCATAAATAATTATTTATATTAAAAGTAATATATTTTTACCTTGAAGTGGGCAAACCAAAATGTCTTCCTATATTCAGGAGCATCTGAGTAGTTGATCCAAGTCCACCATAGTTCTGCCTCAGAAAATGCCCTAGTACTCTCTGTACCACCGAGGGATGATATCTATGCAATAATAATTAAATTCATGAATATATAGATTTAATAATTTAAAAAATGTTAACTATTTAACTTACTTGCTACACAGTCTCTCCAAATCTCCATCATCGTCTCACCCATAAGCGCGCATGGAGGATCGCTCTGATCATGCGCAGACGGAGTCAGCTAGACCTCCTACATCTGCTCCTCTGTCTCCATTGTGCCATCAATAGAATGAAGGCTAGACAGGGGAGTAGTCTCATTCATATAACTGTTAGTCCCAGTAGTACTGTCACGTACCGTCGATGGAGTCGGAGATGTAACTGGTCGGTATACTGGAGTACTTCGCGACGAGGAACCGGAATCAGTAGCCGGTACCGGAGGAGCACTCCATCTAGAGGATCTACCTCTGTATGATCCTCGTCGTACTGTCATACATGATAATAACATAAGATGATAAAACAAATACACAGACTTATAACAGTTCATAAAAAAAGACAGATCCAGAGCAACCCTCCGTTGAATTTTCTGGGTACGAAATATCACAAAAGTATATAAAATATCACAGTCACACAATAAACACAAAATAAAAGTATCACAGTCACACAATAAGAATAATATAAAAGTATCATAGTCACAACATAAGTCTTATCCAATTTCTCAATCTTTCAAGGAAATCCAATACGCTGGGGCAGAACCTAGTCCCTCAGATACTTAACAGAAGCATTGTCTAGGTGATCAATCTCCACTATAGGTGTTGGGTGACTGAAAATCTTCCTCTGAGCTGGTGCCTGCCCAACAGTACGAGGTACCACTTCCTTCTTAACTATAGAAGTTGACACTTTCTCCTTAACAACCGCTTACAATTTAATAGTAGGAGGTGCCACTTCCTCCTTAACAGCCACTTCCTCCTTAACAATAGGCGATACCAGTTCCTCCTTAACAGTAGGATGTGCCTCTCTCAAGCAACGTGCACGTGCTCGGGTTATGGGTACCATCTGGTAAGATAGATGGAAATAAAGAATATATTTGATAACAAATATAAATATATCTATCCATACAGTTAAAATAGATGTTACATTCCACATTAAAAATACACTACATGGCTAGAGTTCTAAATGGATTTTATTTTTATTTTTAATCCTCTTCTAAAAATTTATCTTCTTCATTTTCTTCGTCCCCCTCTTCCTCTTCCTCCTCATCTTCACTTTCATCTACTTCGTCTTTCTCTTTGGATAATTCTACCTCTTCCACACGATTAAACATGTAATAAAAATTTTTTGTGAGTCCACATCTATAATATTTGTTATAAAGGGAAGCTCATCCTCCTGATAAGCTATTTCGTTAATGTCAAAGATATTTCTAGCTTTTGTCTTGCATACTACCCACCAGTCCAACCTCGTTGTTCCCCGTTTAAGATAAATTATGAAGTACACAAGCTGAGCCTGACTTAATAGGAAAAATAGTTTATAGCCTTGATATCGACATCAGTAGTTTATATCCACAAGACCATGCTTGTCTATTTTCTAACCTTGATCTTGGATCGGATCGAACCAATCATACCTGAATAACACAATCTTAGCAGGCTCTGTTCTATAATTATATGTCAACTCCACAGTCTCACGTAAGACGCCGTAGAAATCATTACCTGGATCGACATCTTAGTAGCTCGAAGATCTGATACACAAACAACTATTTTTCGGAGAATCGAGGTCTAAAAAGCTCCCTTATCGGGTTTTTTTTGACTTAAAACTAAACCCATTCACACAGTAGCTTGGCTATATTTTGATGACATAAATTGGTCCCTTGGCTAGATTTCTGTCATGCCCCAGTACCGGAATACGAAGACGGACATAGCCAGCTCCCCCGTATACGGTATAGAACATCGTACGACGGTAACGACTGTAACTTGACAAAGGGGTGTATACTACAAGCAAGTCACTTAGGGTCACAAAATACATTAATTATCTCAATCAATCAAGTAAGAACAGTAAACATAGAACATATATGACAAGGAAGTAAGGCGTCCATAACGCCCTGCCACAACATTCAGGAAACTAGCTGTACAAAAATAAGAAAGCTGGCAGAGTAAAAAAAATATATGACCATGATCAGCTGCAGTATGATTAATTATAATCTTATAAGGAAACTAAATATCCAGATTTATGGCTAACAAGTGCGATGACTAAACGTCCAAAATAAAAAAAATGTGCAATAACGAGAATGGAAGAAGAAACCCACTCATTTTTCTCAGTGGCCATCCGTGTGGTATGCGCCATTGTTCAGGGGGAAGCACGCTTGATCCTCGGGTGCGGGCTCTAAACCTGGACATGCAAAACCAGTAGGATTAAATCCCAAATAGCAAGTACTAGAAAGGAAGCACGAATGAATAAATAAAACCAGGTTATGAATAGAAACATATATATAGTTCTGTCGAGTAGTTTCGGTTCATAGCCTATCGTGACACAATAATCAAACCCTACAACCAAACAAGGACAAAGGTTAGATCAACACACTATGATAGTCCATGTCCCTTGACTATTTGATAGCAGATATAACACACAAACAAGTTCAGTTACATAATCGACCAATCACTTGTACGGCTTACTAGGTGGAGACTGGGTTATCCCAGAGGTATTATGCATATAATAGGAATTCTCAGATGATCATATAGAACACATAGTATAATATAATAGTCGGATATTTTTATCCACTAATGAGGATTTAAAAAATAACCATTGGGGGCAGCCTTCACTCCCCATATAATGATTGAAGGTGGCTAGTTAAGCACGATCTTGAGATTTCGTCCCTTCCAAAGCTCTACATATTTTAGTTGTCTAATTAACCATATCTTTAGTAGGAGTCACATGGCATGTTCACATGTTACTCCCCTTATATGTCGAACCGTAGTACGGGCATGCTAGATACGAATCCACTTTGTTACTTTGCTGTTCAATTTGGATTCACCCTAGCATGATGAAACAATCAAACGAATCCTGGCCATGCTTGGTTATTGACCAACTATCATGTCCATGTTAGAGGAATTTATTACATCACATATCACTTAGCACGTAGGCACACCTCGGTGTGAAACATGTAACATATTCATGTAGACATACTTAGCACGTAGGAACACATAACACGTAGTAAGTGTATCAGCACAGATACCAATAGTCGAGTCAAGTTACCAATCATTGGTAAATCATATAGGTCCTAGCACATAGTCCGGTCTAATACATGGTCACGTAGCTCACATACATTAGCAAATATTAAAATCACACATAAAATCACAAAAGTTCCATAAATTATTAAAACCCAACAAATCAATAAAACGTGCACATAGGCCGCATGAGGATCAGGGATGCATAGAGTCAGTGCCACATAGGACCTGTGCCGCATATGAAGTCGGTCGTATTTGGGTCGGTGCCGTATGGAAAGTCTCGGTCGCATATAGGTCGGTGCCGCATGGAAAGTCTCGACCGCATATGGGCCGGTGCTGCATGGGCTCAGTACAAAGTCCACTCCTTGGGATAAGTGTTGAGTGACATGCATTTACTATGTGTCAGTGAAGTAACATAAAGTGATTGATTGGACAAGCCATAAAGTGTGTCAGAGAGAAAAGATAAAACCATGAAAAGATGTGCCAAGGTTTCAGAGTCATGCGTCCAAGGGAAAGTGGCCGTATGCTATACTTGTCGTATATACCTGCTTGCCGCATATGACACTAGGCCGCATATTGCTCTTTGGACTTGACAAATTTCTTATTTGTTCAGCGAGTGAAAATACAAGGAGTTCAAGGATTAGCTCTAGAACACTTGTGTGATGGCAGTCATGCATCCTGGTCAGTATTCGGCAAAGAGCTCAGGCCGCATAGCACTCAGGCCGCATAACACTCTCTGCCGTATAACTCGCTGGCTGCATGAAGACTTCGTCTTCTCCAAACAACAGGTTCGACTATGGCGAAGAGCTCCAAAATCCAAAAAATTATTTTATTCATAAAAACCTCATTTTAACTCCGAATCAAGTGAAACAAAAGCCAAAAATGCTCAAAATAAAGTGCTCCATCAATCCCAAAAATTAGTTTTTTCTAAAATACTATATTTTAATAGATCAAAACCACCAAAAACTTAAGAAACTCATGAAAACCCTAAACTTCAAATGTAGATCTACTCAAATCCACCCATTAAAAAATAAAAAGTCCAAGTACTAAAAGTATTTAGAATCATAATGTAAAAATATTAGACTAATAAAATGCAAGAAAAGAGAAATAATTAAAAATTAAGAGATTTCTCTATATAGTGCAAGGTGTACTTGCCTAAATCATGGAAGGGAAAAAAATGAGAGAATGAGAGAAGAGAGAGAGAGAAAGAGAGAGAGAGAGAGAGAGAGAAAAGTTAACTTATATAGCTAGGGTTTGAGGTTTAGACCTTGGTTCACTCATAACCAAACCAACCCAATAATTAAACCGTGAGTCTAATTGAACCAAATAATGGGTCTAGTCTCCATGACATGCAACCTAATTACCATGTAAGCAACAAATAATATAAGATGGAAAGCTAATATGTTCCAAATACGTAAATCTGGAATGGGGAGTGACATCTCTACCCACCTTAGAAAAAATCCGTGCTCGAAATTTAAACCCAAGGCTATTTTGTAATCTCCCCTAATTTTCTAGAATTTTTATTTCAAAAATAGAAATAATAATATGTATTGACAACATACCAAAAAATGGTAATAAAAATAAATAAAAATAATAGGAATGATACTAATCATAAGGATGTATTTTGTAAAAACACTACTAATAATAAGGATATATATAATTTAATGATAATAATAAATAAATAAATAAATAAAGTAAAATAAATATTTCATAGAAATAATAATAAATATAATAATTAATAAGGATGTTAATCTAAAAGAAAAGAAAAAAAGAAAAGAAAAAAACAAAGGAAAGGAAAAGAAGGAAAGCAAAGGAAAAGTAACACCACCACCCATAACAACCAACCCCAACACAAACGCACATACACAAATCCTATTCTAACCCAAAACCAAATCCTATTCTAACCCGCTCACTCGGCCCTCACCCGCGGAGACCGACTTCCCCTCTACTTCTCCCCTATATATTAGTTAATGCATTAAGCCTAAACCCTAAGTCTCCCTCTCTCCTGTCCAACATGACCTCCGACACACCCCTGACTGCCGCCCCAGGCTGAGGAACCACTGGTCGACCGACGACTCCGCCCCCATATGCGCATCACAGACTACTCTACGACCCCAACTTTCAGGTAATGTATCTCTCGCATCTCTTGATTTTTTTCTTGAATGATTTTTTTGTACACGCTCATAACCTGACCCCCTAGGAATTCCTTCAAGTGGAATAAATTTTGGAGTCCTGGATTGATCAAAAAATCGAACGAAAGTTGGTCGAAAAACTGTTCAAAAATAGTTCAGGAATTCAATCCAAGTACCCCTGTTCATGTCTAATTTTCTACCAAACCGTTTAATATTTTCAAAATCTAATTAAAAGGACTTCTTCCAAATATGACCAAGATTTTTACTATTCTTTTAGTTTTTATTAGTTTGCAATATGGATTGAATTAATCTGATTCCAAAA
Organism: Iris macrosiphon; assembly: GCA_036927795.1. Classification (NCBI taxonomy): domain Eukaryota; kingdom Viridiplantae; phylum Streptophyta; class Magnoliopsida; order Asparagales; family Iridaceae; genus Iris; species Iris macrosiphon. The sequence continues at coordinate 145,582,090 of JAYESA010000005.1, read as the reverse complement.
CTACAAAAGGCTTGCTTTTTCAAAATTAAAAATTTGCGATACGGATTGCGTCTACACAAACTGGACCACCACGTCAAATACTAGTTGCATCAAAAAGTGCATATGGTACCTGACTTGCGGGTTTTTGCGGAAGTTGATTTGGAGTTGTGTGTGCATTGGAATCAACCCGTGTCAGTAAAAGTTTTCCCGTATTAGTATTTTACAAATTATCCTATTAGTTTGGGTGCGGTCGTCGGATCAACATGAAACTTGTGCCAATGGATCTATGGTATCACGTTGGTCCTGTGATCCAAGTTCGGTACGATTCTAAGACAGTTGACCAAATCGCCTATTCGCGGGCCCCACGGTTTGATATGAAGGGCAAATTTGTGTTCTGCTCTCCGGAATCCAAAATTGGATATATCGTTGAGTTTATATCATATTTTAGGATTTGTTTGACCTATAATTTGTCCCATTTAGAGACTTTTAACCCTGTCATACATTTCGCTGCAAAGTGGACCACATGTGGACCCCCCTTTGGCCAAAATTACCGTTTTGCCTCTGTGTCCAAATTGGATGAAAGGGGAGAGCTTTATGACTATCTCATTGATTCCGGAGATGTTGGTGATGTTTATTTCAGCTTTCGAAGACGTTCATTCCGAGCCTCTACTTTTTGGTTCCTTGGGATCATCGTTTGGACGTCTACATTACACAGCTTGCTCGCGAGGCAAGTATAACTTGCCATAGTACTGTTTAGTTACATTCATTTGCTGTATATTTATTTTTTGTTGTTCATTTCCATTTATTTTTCTATATAAAATTGTGCGTCGACGAAAGACTTGGGTGCAACGACGGTAGCGTCGTCTTTTGTTGTTATTTATATTTTGTTGTTATATTATGATGGGATTTTGTTGTTAAACCTTATGATGGGATCTTGTCCATGTAGTGCTAGTCTATTAGCAGTTAAGCCAAATTCATCATCTACCCAGGCAGGTTCACAGTATAAGACTCCAGTGCATGTTTAACAGTATCAGGGTCCGAGGCCTTTACCCATATAGTCTCAGAACTATCAACAGTAGAGGCTGCAGCAGTATCGTGGCATTACGTTATGATCTTCAGCCGAGTTTTAACAACCTCAAGAATCAGATGAGGTCAGTTGATGGATATACGAAAGAGTTTAGGTGAATCAGGCCATTTTTTCAACCTTGGTGGCAACCGAGTTGGATCATACTAGGAGGTTCCAATGGAGCCTTCACTTAGAGATTATCGTGGAGATAGAGTAGTATGAGTTTCAAATATTTGACACCATGATAAGAGCAGTGAGGAGGCAATAGTATACCTCATAGAGAATCGAAGAGAGGATTGGGGGTCATAAGATGTCTCATACTATTGCGAGAGGCTTTTATCCCTAATCTTCAGCTCCAGCTCCAGCAGTTAGGACATTGGAGATTGGGTCTCTTAGGAGGCCAATACTGATAGCTTTTTTTTAGCAGTCATCTTAGACGCATCCTCAGTACCTAAGGTTGTCATCTTCAGTTGGATGTTCCTATTGTGGGAAGCTATGACATGTTCTTTCTCAGTGTCGTAGGGCACATGGGTTATGCTTGGTCTTTAGAGCTTTAAACCTTATGATGGGATCTTGTCCACGTAGTGCTAGTCTATTAGTAGTTAAGCCAAATTCATCATCTACCCAGGCAGGTTCACAGTATAAGACTCCAGTGCATGTTCAGCAGTATCAGGGTCCGAGGCCTTTACCGATCTAGTCTCAGAACTATCAACAGTAGAGGCTGCAGCAGTATTCACAGGCTCAGGCATAGATCCAGTCTACGCAGAGAGGACCAACACCCAGAAAGCAGGGCCAGCATCATGTCAGAGAAGCAGTACCGAGTCTTGGGTTGGAAAAGTTTGGTAAGCTAGAGTAGATTTTGGCCGAGGGCGGTCATGTTGTAGGTAATATCCCGAGCACCCTTCAGACTTATTATTTCTTTGGGTTTCGAATATTTGGTGAGTGACGGCGAATTTTGGCCCACTCTTTCGCCTTTGTATCTCGTGATACGTATATATATTACGTGTCCCGACTAAGATGGTACATCCTGGGAAAAGTTATGTTTTTGACTGAGTCGTCGGTACCGACTTACATCGAGACTTGACCCTTATCCACTTTGAGAGTCAGCGTAGGCCAGCGAGGACGAATTCCTACCTAGATGACTCAGGAGACATATTAATTCATATGCTTCCAACCATTCTCTTTTCTGGTTGTGTTATTGCTTATATATTTATTTATATTACAGTGCTTTTATTATCTTTTATATGCCATGCTTTGTTTAAATATTAAGCTAGTCGTATTTTCTTAAGATTTTTTTATTGGTGTTCAGCTCAATTAGCTTTAATAAAATTCTTAGGAGAAAAATTTTCTAAGTTGAGTAGAGTGTAACCTTCGTTATTGGATTTTATATTCCTGAATTTTCGATATTTAAAATTTTTTCCTAAAATTTTACTTTTAATGTGTATTATTTTTAGGGATTTTCCTGGTTACTTATTTTTAACCAAACACTTAATGACTCGTGCAACGTATTAATTTTTTGAGATTTGTGACAACAAATTTATCACCAGACTACCCTGGACCAGTAGAATATCCATTGGCATTGCCATAGAACTATATTAGGACCTGTGTGTAGAACGAATTCCAGAATTTCCTAAAATGAGATTTGACAGTCAGACCAGAATACCGTCGATAGACTATAGTAACCGTTAGTTTACTACCCGACTGGAGATGACTCATGTTTGGAATTTTATCTAGGTCACTGTTTTACCCAATAGGTACTTTGTTTTCTTTTAGTGGCTAGGATAGTTTGGAGGGGGGGGGGCTTGGATCCATGACTTGGATGATCCAAGGGCTAAGAGCCACTCACTCCCTTTCCTTATAAACCCTTTATTTTCTCTCTCTTCTCTCTTTTACTTTCTTTCTTATTTCTCTCTTTACTTCCATTCCTCTTCCTCAAGCTTGGACTTTGCAAGGAGCTTCGTTTTGAGACCTTAATGTATAGTTTCAAAATCCCTCTTGGTGGTGGAGTGAAAGATAGGCTTGGAACTTGGATCTAGGCAAGTAAGGCCTTCCCTAAGTTGAACCTAAGATTTAGGTTTTTTTTTTATTATTGTGATTATTTTTTATACGTTATTCCATGACAATATTATATACATGATTCTCTACTACTGTAAACCCCCTCACCCAAAATAGGTATTTTGTGTATATTTTATATTATTATATTTATTATAGATTATTTTAAATATTGAATTTCTTTAGAGTATTCTCTTAGTTAATTAGAAAATAAATTTCTTGATATATTTACTTATATAAATATTTATTTAGAATCATTTTTAGGCAATTTTAGATTTTTGGAGATTTTTCTAGAATTTTTTAGGTAATTAAAACATAGGGAACGTAAATTTCTAAGACTTCTATGATTTACTATACGACCATACTTGCATGTTGTTCCTACCAAATATTTATTTTAGTTTAAAATATTTAATTATATTTTTATGTAATTTATTTAGAATTTTAAGAAATTTATTTAGATTTTTAAAATTATTTAGGATTTATTTGGATATATATAGTCTTAATATTAGATAGATGCTAATTTAGTGTTAATAGATATTAATAAGATTTTATAAATTATTTATATTATCTTTAATTATATTTAAGATTATAAATTATTGAGATAAATTTAAACTCTATTTTAAATTAATTCAAATCCTGAACCTACTAGGAAAGCAACTTCATGCATATCCTATCCTTATTTAAATGCATCATAATCCTATCAAAATTAACCAATCCTAGTCGTATTTAATTAAGTAGTGTCCACCATTATAAATTATTCATCCTTCATATTTTTCTTCCCCAAATTTTCCTTTTTTCGTCCAAAAATAGTCAAAATTTGTCATAAATTCAGCCTCATTTTCTACTAGTTATGACGAATTAAAAAGACGATATCTCCTAGCTTCGGACTCCAAACGTGCTCCAGTTTTTTTTGTTAGAACTATATCAAGGTTAGTTTTCTGATTATATAAATTATTTTAATAATTTATGAACCTATTTTTCCAAAAAATTCTAAAAGTGTCAGCTGTCCGAAATCAGACGCGTTTTGGTATTTTTGAGATTTCGGGAGATCCCGAGCTCGGAATTACAAACCGTTTGAAGTTTCGGAAAGCAGACATGATAAACTTACAGTAAAGTATTTTTACAGAATTTAAAATATAAGTTTATTCTACTTTAAATTTATGCAACGTAGACGTAAATAGAAAACTACCAAAAACTGTCATATGTGCGCCCTTGTGGCCATAACTCTTTACTGACTTGTAATTTTATGAAACTGTCGATTTTGGTGTTCATGTAGCATTGAAATATATAGAATTTCATACACAAATCCAGGATTTGAGTTGGTTGATTTTTTGGTCAACAGATTGCCTCGATTTGCGTGCCACGGATCACAAATCCTTAAAGTTGACTTTCTTTGGACCAAAATTAGGGCTTAACAAAAAAATCAGATTATATTAAGATTAAAATACCATTTTAGGTAATTTTATTCAGAATTAAAATAGCAAAAACTATTCACCCACTTTTGTAACATAACTTGTTTAATTTATGTGACGGGTAGATCGGATGACGCCTTGAGTTGGGACTTCATCCTTTTCAGACCAGGCAAGATACCTTGTCAAATTGCTTACAGTATTTTGCATGCTATTTATATTTCTATATATTTAATGTATTTTGTATAGTTATTGCATGTGTAGTTTCTTTCAGTCATTACTATATATTAGATATGTTGACACACACTTGACACTTAGTATCATAGAGGACAATCAGTAGGCGTATGGGCTTTAACTACTCTGATAAACCATAGTAACTAGCACGCACTATGGTGGTCGTGTCCGATGGTCGCTACCCCTGAGGTATGTCGATTGATGGAGTCCGAGGGTCGCTACCCCAGAGGTATGTCAGCTGATGATGTCCACTGATGAGCGTATGAGTTGTGAGGATTAGATCGAGTAGCCTACCCTTGCCCATACATTAAAAAGTTGTCCTCATTTACATTCATATAGATTGTCTTGTACAGCGTACTTATCTATTTTTAAACAATATGCATGTTTACTATATTCAAATTGGCTCGCTTTTCTGTGTCTTGTTACGTCCCTCTGAGGACCTGGTCCCCTGCCAGGTGTATCTGTTCTTGAGTATTTGCAGGAGCGCAAATTTGGATGGTTATATGTGTTTCGAGGATGTCTTCTCTTCGAGCCGTGTTTGTTAGCTGGTATTCTTATATGGTGTTTGTTGTGTTGTACTTATATTATATTTGCTCTTATATTCGAGTTGGTAGTGGATTTGTTTCCATCCAACCATCATCCTTAGATACTTATATTGAGATCTAGCTTCATAGATACTGGTTACTTATTTATATTTATTTTCGTGGATGAGATTTAGATTATATCCTGTGACTTGTGATACATTTTATACCACTTGTGGATTTGATATTCATATTACAGCGTACGTATGGGTTATGGTTTCCATATATTAGAGTTACCATATCCATGCGGCTGGCATGCTTACGTGTTCCTAGTCCTACGTACTTTTGGGACTAGGACGTGACATGTTTTTGTGGTGGCCCATGCAGGTCGAGAGCATATTGTCTCGGTTACGTCACTGTACCGAGCAAGCCTGCTCATAGGATTAGAATATAGGATCTCATCCACTTATTTATCACCTCCCTTGATTTTATTTCGTATTCTCATTTGATTGCTTGCATTGCATCTTTCTTGATCCCTTCTCAACGCCGATCTTCTCTCGTGCTTGATAGAGGTTAGGAAGATGACTTATACTAGGTATATACCCTCTAGTATTCAATAAAACTATTAGTTAAATTATTGTAAGATTGGATAGTATGTCTTATAACCTAGTAACACATATTCATATTGCCCCATTAATGAAGTATAATTGAAGGACACCAGCTATAGACTTGCATAAAAAGATAGTGTTTATCCAGAGTATAGAACTTTAGTGTTATTCTGGACTGTAGAACTTAGAGGCCCATACACCCATTTGGTTGACTTTAGACTTAGACAAGGAATTAGTATAGAAATTGTAGAGGCACAACACCGATCTTCTTGGTGAACTTAGATTATTCTGTACCTTCCTCCATCATAATCAAGCGTACTTATATTTTTACTACCTCGACTTATGCTGCTATTATAGCCTAGTTTTGCAAGCTTATTCTTTTATTGAGCTTGTTCATGACATATGTATTATTGGGGGCCCACACTAATACATTGTCTAAATCAAAATCGGTGTATTATGGTCTGATCAACCGTACTGCACTTGGTTCGCTCTTTGTATCACTACTTTATGTGGATTGAGATATAGTTGACTCAACTTGTTTGACAAATATACTTGCCCTCTAGAATGGTCAGAGCATATCATGTCAGGTACATAACTGTTATGATGTAAACATGAGAATATGAATTTACCAAAATAAGATTTCAATCCACAACTGCCTTGGCAACTCCCTTTCAAAATTCTTTAATCCCTTCGAATCCCGTACTTGTATTATATCACCTCCTTCTTGAACTCTTTATTGTTGTTTTCTGTCTTCCTCTATTTCGGAAAGACCAACGTTCATGCTTAGTATAAGTTTGATACACGAATAGTACTAGATATACCCCATAGGCCAAGCACTCATGATGACAAACAAGAGAACGCGGCCACAGAAAGCCGTAGATACAGGTACGACCTTAGTTATATGTGTCACTGCATACTCATGACCCCTTTATGATACGAGATCTTAGGTGCATAGTAGACGTAGAATTATATAGGTGTTGGTTTAGCAGTTATGAGGATATACTGATATTTTATCCAAATTGGCATACACGTGATGCTAATAGATGACGCGAGTAGCAGTAGTAGTATTCTTTTTCTATCACCATCTCGCCCCCTTGGGTGGATCATCTTATCTTCTCTATCCATTCATTATCTCATGCTTAATTCTCCCTATCGTAGTTACGTCTTTTTTGTACCAACACGAATTGTTGGTCTACTTCGACCCCATCCTTAGTTTTGTTAGTTAAAACATAAATGGTTTAGTAGATGATTAATAACTAAATATGAGTTCTTAATAATAACCCTTATGTATATGACCTATAACAATATCTGTATCCTCTTATTATTTTAAAAACCATGTATAGCATCCCTTAGGCTAATAGGAATTTGTTAGACTGTTTGAAATAGTTCATACTCCTAATAGTTTTATAAAGTTAGTCAAGACCTTAATTGTTACCCTAAAACTTAGACTATGCCTAGGAAAGAATTGAAGGCACTTGTTACGAACTGACAACTATGACAAATTGCTACAAAATAACGACAGCTGCAGCTAGACCGTTGTAGTAAAGTAATCGAAGTATTTGCAGACATATTGATCAGGTGGCATGGCAGTATTAGACTACGATACTTGACGGTTACAAAGAAAAATTATGGTTGTGAGATTCAAGACAAGTACCCCAAGATTCTCGACCCAATAAATATATTCGTCTTACAACCTAGACAATAGCCTCAAGAGACTGTGACTACTAGTAGAACTTTTGTAAGTTGGGTAGTGTAGACGAGTTAGAGGATAATATGATAGTGTATGGATAATAAATGAGAAGTGTTAGAATGATAGACCATGACTTTTAGGAAGCACTACTAGATAGCTATGTAGTGTAATAGCTATAGTGATTATTATGAATATGGGTTAGTGTCAATTTCAAGGACGAAATTTTTGTAAGTTGGATAGATTGTAAACCCCCTCACCCAAAATAGGTATTTTGTGTGTATTTTATATTATTATATTTATTATAGATTATTTTAAATATTAAATTTCTTTAGAATATTCTCTTAGTTAATTAGAAAATAAATTTTTTGATATATTTACTTATATAAATATTTATTTAGAATCATTTTTAGGCTATTTTAGATTTTTGGAGATTTTTCTAGAATTTTTTAGGTAATTAAAACATAGGGAACGTAAATTTCTAGGACTTCTATGATTTACTATACAACCACACTTGCATGTTGTTCCTACCAAATATTTATTTTAGTTTAATTATATTTTTCTGTAATTTATTTAGAATTTTAAGAAATTTATTTAGATTTTTAAAATTATTTAGGATTTATTTGGATATATATAGTCTTAATATTAGATAGATGCTAATTTAGTGTTAATAGATATTAATAAGATTTTATAAATTATTTATATTATCTTTAATTATATTTAAGATTATAAATTATTGAGATAAATTTAAACTCTATTTTAAATTAATTCAAATCCTGAACCTACTAGGAAAGCAACTTCATGCATATCCTATCCTTATTTAAATTTATCATAATCCTATCCAAATTAACCAATCCTAGTCGTATTTAATTAAGTAGTGTCCACCATTATAAATAACTCATCCTTCATATTTTTCTTCCCCAAATTTCCTCTTTTTCGTCCAAAAATAGTCAAAATTCGTCATAAATTCAGCCTCATTTTCTACTAGTTATGACGAATTAAAAAGACGATATATCCTAGCTCCGGACTCCAAACGTGCTCCAATTTTTTTTGTTAGAACTATATCAAGGTTAGTTTTTTGATTATATAAATTATTTTAATAATTTATGAACCTATTTTTTCAAAAAATTCTAAAAGTGCCAGCTGTCCGAAATCAGATGTATTTTGGTATTTTCGAGATTTCGGAAGATCCCGAACTCGGAATTACAAACCGTTTAAAGTTTCGGAAAGCAGACATGATAAACTTACAGAAAAGTATTTTTACAGAATTTAAAATATAAGTTTATTCTACTTTAAATTTGTGCAACTTAGACATAAATAGAAAACCACCGAAAACTGTCATCTGTGCGCCCTTGTGGCCATAACTCTTTACTGACTTGTGATTTTATGAAACTGTTGATTCTGGTGTTCACGTAGCATTAAAATATATAGGATTCCACACACAAATTTAGGATTAGAGTCGGTTGACTTTTTGGTCAACGGATTGCCTCGATTTGCGTGCCACGGATCACAAATCCTTAAAGTTGACTTTCTTTGGAACAAAATTAGAGCTTAACAAAAAATTCAGATTATATTAAGATTAAAATAGTATTTTAGGTTATTTTATTCAGAATTAAAATAGCAAAAACTATTCACCCACTTTTGTAACCTAACTTGTTTAATTTATGTGACGGGTAGATCGGACGACGTCTTGAGTTTGGACTTCATCCTTTTCAGACTAGGCAAGATACCTTGCCAAATTGCTTACAGTATTTTGCATGCTATTTATATTTTTGTATATTTATTGTATTTTGTATAGTTATTGCATGTGTAGTTTCTTTCAGTAATTACTATATATTAGATATGTTGACACACACTTGACACTTAGTATCATAGAGGATAATCAGTAGGCGTATGGGCTTTAACAACTCTGGTAAACCGTAGTAACTAGCACGCACTATGGTGGTCATGTCCGATGGTCGCTACCCCTGAGATATGTCGATTGATGGAGTTCGAGGGTCGCTACCCCAGAGGTATGTCGGCTGATGATGTCCACTGACAAGTGTATGAGTTATGAGGATTAGATCGAATAGCCTACCATTTCCCATACATCGAAAAGTTGTCCTCATTTGCATTCATATAGATTGTCTTGTACATCATACTTATCTATTTTCAAATAATATGCATGTTTACTGTATTCAAATTGGCTCGCTTTTCTGTATCTTGTTACGTCCCTCTGAGGACCTGGTCCCCTGCCAGGTGTATCTGTTCTTGAGTATTTACAAGAGCACAGATTTGGATGGTTATATGTGTTTCGAGGATGTCTTCTCTTTGAGCCGTGGTTGTTAGCTGATATTCTTATATGGTGTTTGTTGTGTTGTACTTATATTGTATTTGCTCTTATATTCGAGTTGGTAGTGGATTTGTTTCCATCCAACCATCATCCTTAGATACTTATATTTAGATCTAGCTTCATAGATACTAGTTATTTATTTATATTTGATTTTCGTGGATGAGATTTAGATTATACCCTGTGACTTGTGATACATTTTATACCACTTGTGGATTTGATATTCATATTACAGCGTACGTATGGGTTATGGTTTCCATATATTAGAGTTGCCATATCCATGCGGCTGACATGCTTACGTGTTCCTAGTCCTACGTACTTTTGGGACTGGGGCGTGACAACAACTTAATTAGTTCTTAACTCAATATTTTTCCATGGGTTTAGTCATGTATATGCTCTTGTCAATTTCTAGATCTAACAGTGATATACAGGATTTGATCTTTATATCATGAATGATACCCTTATTTGTCTTACGGATCTTAGTTCCATATTCTATATGAGACCATCACCTATCTTTTTATCTATTTGATTTTGAGTCACTACAAAAAAAAGTCAAATTAGTGACAAAATTAGATACTCTGGAAGACAACTTCGCTAATATAATTAGTGACGTATTTAAAATGCATTGCAATACGTCGCTAGCAGCGACATTCAACGACGTTTAGCGAATACCTTTAGTACTATGAAAGCTGACGTCGCAACGAGTTGGTGGATATCGCAATATTATTAATAATATTTATGTTTAGCCACTCCACACCTTATATGTCGCAGTATATTAAAAATTTAGCGACTTTTGGATATGTTTTGTGTTCACGTCGCTAAATTACTTCATATAGGGTTCTGCTGGTTGGTTCAAATTTTTATTTCTCTCCCAAAATTATCAATTTTTGTGCGCCCCCTCCCCCCCTCATTTCTGCTGACCTTCTCTGAGCCCTAGGCGACCCACCAGCCCAAACGACCCACACATCGTGTCACGACCCGCACCCAAAAAATTGGGCATGAGTCATGGGTACGTCCAGCCTACGCCACAACATCGGCGGTAGAACGCTGTCTAGGTTTACTATCTAGCTAACAATCTCACACAACAATATAAGTACTTGTCAAGATCTCCACTCCAAACGGAGGAGCAATATGATAAAGATAACACAAGTACTCAATCATGAATCTAAGCACGATAAGATAGCAAAGAAGTCTAACAACTGCAAGGTCTAAACAACTACAACTACTACAGCAACAACAATAATAATAATAATAATAATAATAATAATACAACAATATCCCGAATCAAATAAAATACAAGTCTTAAACCAAAAGTCGGGGATAAATCCGGTACCAAAAGCTAATAAAAACGTTGGAGGTCCTAGTGATCCCGGCTACCAACTCGAAAATCATTCCTGAACTAGGGGGTCCCTGTCTGCACTATCGATAGGCTGAGGTCCATAAAACGTCGGACACCAATCCTCCGGATCCACTGAAAAATATATCCAGTCAGGATTGGAGCAAGTACACCTCTAACAACAGTTCTAGTTAAATGATAAAAACTATAAAGCAGTTTTAGCAAGTAGCACAAGGTGAAGAAAATAAAGTTGGAATAAGGAAATATATATATATATATCAACTGGTGCATAAAGGTAAAGATGCATGAAAATCAGAAGCAAGATAGTAATGACTGCAAGATACAAGAAATCTAAATTAAGATCAAGTGTGTGCACAATAACGTGAAGTGAGTCCTGTCACTACCCCATTTCCAGAGTCGGGTATTTTTTTTTTAATTTGGGTTAATTGTGTATTATTTATAGTTAATTGTATTTATATTTAATTAATGATTGTATTATTTTTATATTGATTGTTTTAGGATTTTTGCTAGCTTGGACCCATGTCAGACCCTAGTGGACCCATGTCCGACCCAGCCCATACCCCTGTGAGACCTATTTTTGGGTTTAGAATATTTATTATATTTTTAGTGGGTTAGTTGGAGAGATTTGGAGTTAGTTTGAGTGCTTTTGGAACCCGAAACCCAAAACCAAGTGAGAGGGGGGCATTTTGGGCATTTGGAGAATTAGTGAAACCTATTTTACACCATAGCCGACCAAACTAGCCCCTACACGTGCATAACACAGCAGCCCCCTCCCCCTTGTTCCATTTTCTTCTTCTTCTTCTTCTTCTTCTTCTTCACTTCTTCTTCTTCTCCACTCATTTTTCTTCTTCCTTTCTACTTCCCACTCCAAGTAAGTACTCCTATTTCTCTTCTTTCTTCTTCTTCTATTCTCTATGGTTGATAATCCTAACCTAGTATTTTTCCCCAATCTAGGTGGGTGGAGCTTAGATTTGGTGTTGGAGCTAGATTTGGGAGCTTGGAAGCTTGGTTTTGTGGATTTGGAGCTTTTTGGAGACTTTGGCTTGGGATTCCAACTCCCAAAAGGTAAATCCTGATTTTTTTCCCTTGTAATTACTCTTATATAGTGTAATTAATAGTTTAGAACCTTCCTAGACCCTTAGGCTACCCGTGGGAGGGAGTTGGAACTAGTTTGGTAGTGTTTGGAGACTTTAACACTAGATTTTGTGTCAATTTTGGGTGGAATCCGAATTTGGCCCAATTTTGGGTGATGCCCTAGGTTAGAAGGACCTAGGTGGATGTTGTCGGGTGTCTTGAGGGTGAGTGCGTGTCTCCGTTCAGACACGGGAAGCCGTGTCGCGGAGAAACGGGCTTTTCGGACATTTTTGGGGTTTTCGTCGTCGCCGATTTTAAGTGCGTGCGCGTTTTGCCACAGACCTAGAATCGACGCGGTAGTATTTTTTCTAGGATCTAGACATCGTTTAGGACACGTGGATAAATTTTGGGCCGATTCAGAGTTGGTTTGGTGTGCGTTTCAGGAGATTTTCCGAACTACACACCGCGTGTTCGTCGAAATGACCGAACGGCCATTTCAGCGTAGTTTTCTAGTTTCGGGCTTATGCGCGCGTTGGGTTAGCATCGGAGAGTATGTGCTAGAATTCTCGGGCTATATTTTATATATTTATAGGTGTTTGTGCGTGTCGGGGTCGTTGGGCGCGCGTTGGTGTGCGTTGTGTGCGTTGTGTTGTGTGTTGTGTGTGTGTTGTGTTTATATATATATATGTATATATATATATATTTGTGTGTGTGTTCCTATATATATATATATATATATATATATATATATATATATATATATTTATATATGTATGTGTTTTTATGTATATATGAGTGTGTTAGTGAGTGCTTGTGTGAGTGTGTGTTGTAAACCCCCTGGTTTTTCAATATTTTTAAAACTAGATTTTTCGGAATTTTTTGGGATTTTTCGGGAATCTTTGCTAATTAAAAACAAGGTATTTTTGGCATTAAATAAAATTAAATAATTTTAAAATATAATAAAATATTATGAAAATAAGATTTTATGGTGTAAAATAAAAAACTGGACTTAGGATAATTTTCTGGAAATTTATTGGGCCCCGGACCTATTTTTAAACACCTCAAAACTATTTTATAATTATTTTACTATTATTTATTTATTTAGTTATTTTATTATTTGTATAATCCAGCCCAGCCCAGCCCAAGCCCAAACCCTAGGCCCAGCCCATTGGACTATCGGGTCGGGTCGGGTCCGCCCGACCGAACCTGACCCGCACCGCCCTATGTCCCGTTCCCCTTTCTCCCCCCCGCCTGACCCGTTCCCCGCGTCTCCCGCCGGATCCGTCGCTCCGCTCCACCCGGCCATGCCTCCCCCTGGCCTCCACCTTCCCCACCACGACGCCCGCCCCGCTCGGCCCTGGCTCCCTCTCCCCTCACCTATAAAACCCCTCCCCCTTCCTCTCGGGCCACACCCTCCACCGCCCGGAGTCTCCGCCACCGCGCTGCCCTCCGTGCCCACGCCACCGCCTCCGCCCAGCCCCGCCGTGAGCCGCCCCCAGCCCTTTCCTCCTTCCTCCTCCTTCCTCCCCCACCACCAGCAGCAGTCAGTAGCAGCCGCCCAGCCTCCTCCGGCCGCCGTGCCCGCAGCGGCGCCTCCGCCCAGCCTCCCTGGCGCCGCCCCAGCCCCCTCCGGCCAGCCTCCCCCGCCGCAGTGCCGCCGGAACTCCGGCAGAACCCCCAAACCCTAACCTTAGGTCTCGCGTGTGTCGGACACGTGTCGGACACGATGAATTTTGGGTTTTTCGAACCATGTTCAAGTACGCGTATCTCCCTGCTCGTTTACCCGTTTTCATTGCCGTCTTTTGTGTCGCGAACCCTGCGTGACCCCCTCGGTGCCCGTACAACCCGCTCGGGACATCGCGTCCTGTGGCGATCGCGAACCGCGATCCAAAAACAGGAAAAATAATCCCCTATTTCACCCCAGAATCGGGTACGCCCCGCCAAACGGGACAACTTGGTCGCACGCGGTCTTCACTGATACGTGTGCGTCATCGATACGAACGTGCGAGATTTTGCAGAAGTTGATTTGGATGTGCGTGCACACCGGAATCAACGCGTATCCGCGGACACCGTCCCGTATCCGTCCTTTCTAAATCTCGATGTAACTTTGTGTACACACGTCGGATCGAAACAAAACTTGTGCCATCGGACTCGTAGCAATACGCTGGTCCTGTGACCCAAGTTTGGATCGATTCTGAGAACGTTGACAGAATCGCGTGTCGTGGGCCTTATAGGCTCCACTTGACGGGCGATTTTGTGACTGGCTCATCAGAATCCAATCCTGGAAGTTCCGTTGGGTTCGTATCATCGTTCCTGATCTGTTGACACTAAGTTGGATGAATTTGGAGACCTTTGACCCTGATACACTTTTTCGGTGCAAAGCGGGTCCACATGTGGACCCCATTTTGACCCAAAATTGCCATCTTGCCCTTGTCTCCAAATTGGACTCAAGGACAGGCATTTCTAGCTGATTAATATTTTCTGGATCTGATAGTAATATTTATTTCAACAATCGGAGTACCGCCTGCAATTCCCGCTGAAGTCAGAGCCACAGTTGGAGCCAGAACCTCAGGCAAGTGTACCTTGCCAACTTTGCAGTCTTGATGCATATTTTTCTTGATTCATTTATATTGTTGTGCATGCTTGACCCAGGACCGAGTGACTTTACTTAGCGTCCGATTACTAGTCGGGTGCCAACCTCGTACGCGGAGTTGTGTAACGTCACCTAGACATGGATACCGAGACCCGATATTTCTCGTACTTGTCTTATCAAGTACATCATAACCCAGGACACCTGATAATATTCATGAGACAGAGTCTTCCTGAGACATTCATGGTGATTCTGTATAGGATACAGGACTTGACAGAGATATTGTATTTAAAGATACTATATGACTTGTTGCATTAGCTATGATCCCGCTTGACATGGACATGAGACGTTATGGTCATGATATGCGTGGTTACATTGGGTGGGAGAGACACACAGGCTACAGGTTGATTATATTATGCCGGCGTCGTAGTCTTCCATTGTGAGCTAGACAACCACATGATATCACTGCTACCGGCTCCCCGACACAGAGCTTGTAGTAGTTTCAGCCTGAGTTCTAGTGATGCTCTCAACTTGCATATCACTTAGCTGGTTACATACTTTACCCTATTGTTTTATTTATTTCCTGCACTGCATAATTATGGCTTGAGCTTTCTTGTATCTTGCTATGTCCCCTGAGGACCTGGATCCGGATTATGTCCCCAGGTATAGCCGAAGAGATCCATCCAGAGATACACCGTACATGAGCACTTCCAGGAGCTGTACCAGGACCTGAGGACGAGATCGCACCAGAGGACTTCTCCTGAGCATTGGCTGTATATAGTCAGTTATTTCTGTTTTTGTTTCTATTTTCAGTTCATTTATTTTCTGTCTATTTGCTTGATGTATCAGACTTGTTCTCGGATTGTTCACCGAGACACTTTTATTGAGATTGTTAGTTTATATTATTTGCATTTATTCTGGTATTTAATCTGTGATTATCTGTTGTGGATGAGATTAGAATAACTTGGGACTTATAATATTTGCTCTATTTACTGTTAGACTACAGCTTAAGCATGCCCAGATGGATCCATTAAATTGGGTTGTCCATCGGTGCGTGCTGCTGGCCATTGCCACGTGTCCAGTCCCTCGGCATTTTGGGACTGGAGCGTGACATGTGTTGGTGTTAGTGTATGTGTAGGTGAGTGTGTGTGTGAGTGTGAGTGAGTGTTTATATATATATATGTATATGAGTTTGTGTATGTGTGTATATGTGTAATCACCTGAAATTTTAAGAATTTTTTTTAAATTTAAATTTTCTGGAATTAATTAGCAATTTCTGTGAATTTTAAATCTATAAATTAAAGTAGTCTAATTTAAAATGAATTTTTAAATGAAATTAAATAATATTAAAATGTGATGAAAATTATATTTCTAGTGTAAAATTAAAAACCGAGCATGGGGTATTTTTCCGGGAATTTATTGGAACCCGGATGAATTTTTAAAGCATTATAAACTATTGTATAATTTAACTGATTTAAATTAAACCAATTATTTAACCCAAACCAACCCAGTGACTGGACCGGACCGGCCGGTCTGATCAAACCGAACCGGTCCAACCCTTAGCGGGTCGGATCCGGGTCAGACCCGACCCGCAAGCACAAAATCCGACCCATTTCAAAACCTAAACCCCCAAATCCGGACAGCCGACCCTTCATCTGGCCGGCGGCCGTTTCCGCCGCCGTAGCCGCCGGCCGACCCCTCGGTTCGGCTTCCCTTCACCCGACGACCTGTTCTCTTCCCCTTCCGGTGAACCACCGTCGGTCTCCCTCCCTCTAGAACCCTATATAAGCCAAGACTACCGCCGGAAAACTCCTTAGACAGCTCCTTCTCCGGTGACCCCGACGCCGGACCACCCCTGCTCATCGCCTAGTCTTCCAGAGACCACCTCCCAGCGCCGGATCTGTCCGCCGGACCACCAGCGACTTCCTGCCGCACCTCCAGAACCGGTCGCCCCTCTCCTGGGCACCGACCAGGACCTCCAACGAACCCGAGCTCCACTCATCCCCCATTCAGCCGACGTCCGGCCGAGATCCGGCCACCCAGCCGTAGCGGACCACCCAGGACCGGAGCCGACCTCCGCCGGCCTGAACACCACTCCCAGCCTTCTCCTCTCGCCCCGGTCACGCCCTGCCCGACCACCGGAGTTCCAGAACCCTAAAACCTAGGGTGGACACAGGACACAGGACTCGACTCAGGACACGAGGACACAAGGATTCGGGTTTTTGGACAAGTTCAGGTACCCATAACTTTTGACTCGTAGCTCGGAATTCGATTTCGTAAATTGTATCGTGTAGCCTGTATGGCCCTCTCGGTGCCCGTGCAACCCGCTCGGGGCATCGCGTCCTGTGGTGATCGCACACCGCGATCCAAAAACAGGAAAAACTAAGCCCTGTTTCACCCCGGAATCGAGTACGCCCCGCCAAACGGGACGACTTGGTCACGTGCGGTCTTCACTGACACGTGAGCATCGTAGATACGGACGTGCGGGCTTTCGCAGAAGCTGATTCGGATGTGCGTGCACACCGAAATCAGTGCGTATCCGCGGACAACATCTCGTATCCGACTTTTCTATAATTAGCTGTAACTTAGTGTATACACGTCAGATCGAGATGAAACTTGCGCCATCGGACTCGTAGAAATACGTTGGTCCTGTGGGTCAAGTTTGGTTCGATTCTGAGAACGTTGGAAAATTGCGTATCGTGGGCCCCACAGGCTCCACTTGATGGGCGATTTTGAGAACGGCTCATCGGAATCCAATTCTGGAAGTTCCGTTGGGTTCGTATCAACGTTCCTGACTTGTTAACACTAAGTTGGACTGATTTGGAGACCTTTGACCCTGACCCGGTTTTCGGTGCAAAGCGACCCACATTTGGACCCGCTTTGGTCCAGAAATGTCGTTTTTGCCCTTGTGTCCAAACTGGACTTAAGGACAGGCATTTCTAACTATTTCCTATGTTCTTAGACTGTTGGTAATGTTCATTTCAGCTTTTGGAGGAGTTATTGCTGAACCCACTGTTATAAGGACCGCCACTGATATTCCAATCCCAGGCAAGTGTACCTTGCCATAAATATCAGTCTAATTGTTTATTTTGTTCTATTACTCTATTTTCTGTGACTAGTGTACATGATATAACCTAGGACCGTATGACATACTTAGCGTCCGATCACAGTCGGGTGCCAACCCCGTACGCGGAGTTGTGTATGTCATTAGTGATGGACATTCGAGACCCTTTATATTCTCGTGCTTGTTATCAAGTACACTACAACCTAGGACACTTGACACCATACATTGACAGAATCTTCCTGACATATTCAAGGTGATTCTGTATAGGATACAGGATGGACATAGTTATTATACTCTTAGATTATGACTGTTGCATTAGCACTGATCTCACGTGACATGGACATGCGACGTGTGGTTACATTGGGTGGGAAGAGACACACAGGCTACAGGCTGTTCTATATATATATACTACTATTGTGAGGTTGTAGACTCTCGAGCAGAGCTAGACCACTACTAGATATTGCTGCTACCGGCTCCCCGACACAGAGCTTGTAGCAGTCTCAGCCTGAGTACTAGTGTTGGTCTCAGTTGCATTTTCACATAGATGGTTATGTAGTTACCCTGCTTATTTCATTCTCTATTTCACTGCATTACTTTTGGCTTATGATTTCTGTACCTTGTTATGTCCCCTGAGGACCTGGAATGGATGATGTTCCCAGGTTTAGCAGAAGAGCATTATCCCGAGATTTACGGGACAGGAACTGAAGCTGTACCAGGAGCTGTTGCTGAAGGAGAACCTAACATAGAAGCAGAGGTGATGGCTGAAGATTTTACTTAAGATTATGATATTTGTACTCTTCAGATACTCTATTTTTGGACTCTTTTGTTCTGGTCTGATGAACTAGTGTTTTAGACTCTTATCGGGTTGTTCCTGACATACTCTGCTGAGACTGGACTTTGATGTACTTTCTTTATTGCTGATGTTCTTATTATTCTGTGTGTGGATGAGATTAGATTTTGACTTATTGTTGTAGACCTATATTACAGCTTAAGTATGCCGATGGATCCATTAAATTGGGTTTGTCCATCGTTGCATGCTGCTGGCCATTGCCACGTGTCCTGTTCTTCGGTATTTTTGGGACTGGGGCGTGATATAGTTTTTGTGGTGGCCCATGCAGGTCTTCGACAAATTGTTTGGTCTCAACTTAGGGGCCAAACAAACCTGTAAAAGGATAGGATAGATTATAGGATCTCATCCATATTTGTTGAATCGTTTTTGAAACTCAATATCGCATTTGAATTAAGTACTTGATTTGCATCCTGCTTGACTCTGCTAAAACGTTCTCATAAGGTTTATTTTGGATACAGAAAGATGGATCCAAGAAGTGGAGATGAAATTCCTTTTACACCACAAGATGCTGTGGTTACCTATGGTGATGGAGTTACACCAGAGAACAAAGGTCAATCCTCTCAAAGTGAACAAGCTGAGCAGCATAACTCAAGGTTCAGGCGTGATGATATCCCACCTCCGCCACAGTTCACTCCACAGATGCCTGCCTTCCCACCAGGACAAGCAATGGATGGGCAGCAAATGTTCCAGATGTTTTATGCCATGATGCAAGCTCAACAACAAGTTCAACAGGAGGCACAGCGTCAGGAGGCAGAGAACCTGAGAAACAGCCTAGTAAATGCATTGGAGCAGGCAAACCCGCAAGCTAGGCGACTAGCGACGGGATCTATCACTGATTTCCGTCAACTCAAGCCCCGTACCTTTTCGGGCAAGGAAGGACCAACTGAAGTGCATGAGTGGCTCACCAATACACAATATCAGTTGGAAGCAGCTGAACTTCCGCGGGAGAGATGGATGACTGCTGTCCGAATGCAACTGACGGACAACACGCATCACTGGTGGCTAGCTGAAGAGAGGAGGCTCAGACATGACCGAGTCACTTGGGAGGAGTTCTCCAGACTCTTCCAAGAGATGTATATCCCAGCCGTTGCTAGGTCAGAACTCCGAGATAAGTTCAACCGTCTCATCCAGGGCAACATGACGGTGGAGGAGTATAATGCTGAATTCATTCGCCTGAGTCGTTTTGCCCCTTCTCTAATTCCTACCGAAGAAGAGAAGGCGGAGAAATTCTTTGATGGACTCAGGTTCGAGCTTCAGAGGTTGATTGGATCGGTTGCACCAACATCGTACAACGACGTCCTTGTTGCAGCACGACGCATGGAGCGCGTCACCAGGAGGGAGTCAAGCCTGAAGCGACCATTTACCTCAGCACCAACCAAGGCAGCACAAGGGGATTCTGCAAAGCGACTCCAAAGGAATCTACCACAGAGAGCAGCACCAAGAACCCTGCCTACCTGTCATTTCTGCGGCAAGTTGGGTCACATTGAAAAGGAGTGCAGACGCAAATTGGGATTGTGCCTGGTTTGTGGCTCCAACCAGCATCTATCCAGGGACTGCACAGCACGTCGAGAGGGAGAACCACGACTAGCTCTACCTGCACCACGGCCAGATTATCCAGCAGTGGGAGCACAGCAGACGGGAGTTGGAGGAGTCAGACCACCAGCTCCAGGAGGATATCAGCCAAGACCTCCATTGCCACCTCAAGCAGCACTATTCCAACAGGCTCGTCAGCAGAGGGGTCCAGCTCAGGGACGAGGTCAGGCTTTTGCAATGGCTGTTCAGGAAGAAGCTATTGCTGGAGAAGTTATAGCAGGTACCATTTTAGTAGCTTTATTACCTGCTGTAGCTTTGATTCTGGGACATCACACTCATTTATAGCTGCTAGCTTCATAGCCACCCATAGAGTAGCTACTGTACCCCTTCCGAAGACTAAAAGAATTCTTACGGGAGGTGGAATCATACCTGTTAGTGATATCTGTAGATCATGTTCAGTAGTAGTCTGCGGAAGAGAGATGCGAGCCCAATTTCTGATCTTTTCTATGCCTGACTATGATGTTGTACTTGGTATGGACTGGTTAAGTCAGTATCATGCTACTCTTGATTGTCGGCTTAGAAAAGTTATATTCAGACCACCTGGACACTCAGAGTTTGAATTTCTTCGAGGAGCTGTAGAACAAGGTGTTCAACCAACTCTTAGGGTATTAACTGTAGAAGGGGAGCCAAGTTACCCAAGAGTTATATCAGAGTTTGTGGATGTATTTCCCGATGATCTTCCAGGTCTACCACCAGATCGGGAAATAGAATTCACCATAGACTTAACTCCAGGAGCAGAACCTATCACTTCAACAGTTTATAGACTAGCACCTAAAGAGTTAGTAGAGTTGAAGAAGCAAGTTAATGAACTTCTGGAGAAGGATTTCATCCGGCCCAGTGTTTCACCTTGGGGAGCACCTATACTTTTTGTACCGAAGAAGGATAGAACAGTTCGCCTGTGCATTGATTAAGGGCGTTAAATGCTGTGACCATTAAGAACCGGTATCCCTTGCCCCGCATTGATGACTTATTTGATCAATTGAGTGGAGCAAGGGTATTTTCAAAGATTGACCTGAGATCCGGTTATCACCAAATTAGGGTGAGGAAGGAAGATATCCCGAAGATAGCCTTTAGAACCAAGTATGGACACTATGAGTTCTTAGTTATGCCGTTTGGTTTAACCAACGCGCCTGCTGTGTTCATGAGCTTGATGAATCGAGTCTTCCATCAATACTTGGATAAATTCATGGTGGTATTTATCGATGACATTCTGGTATATTCCAAAAGCCACGAAGAGCACGAAGAGCATCTCAGAATCGTGCTAGAGACGTTGAGGCAAGAGAAGCTTTATGCTAAGCTCAGTAAATGTGAGTTTTGTATGGATAAGGTGCTATTCTTGGGGCATATTATCTCAGGAGAAGGACTGTCAGTTGATCCAGAGAAGGTTGCTGCTATTGAGACTTGGCCTACACCGACATCAGTTGCTGAGGTGAGGAGTTTTCTAGGACTTGTCGGATATTACAGAAGGTTCGTAGAAAATTTCTCAAGGATTGCAGAGCCAATGACGAAGTTGACACAGAAAGATCAGGACTTTGCATGGACAGAAGAATGTCAGTTGGCCTTTGAAGAACTGAAGAGGCATTTAACAACAGCACCAGTCTTGACTCTTCCTTCAGGGTCAGGCGGTTTTGTTGTTTATAGCGATGCGTCAGGTAGTGGCCTAGGATGTATTTTGATGCAGCATGGCAAAGTTATTGCTTATGCATCGAGACAGTTGAAGGTCCATGAGAAGAACTACCCAACGCACGATCTGGAGCTAGCTGCTGTAATATTTGCACTGAAGATTTGGAGGCATTATCTTTATGGTGAGAAGGTGGAAATCTTCACTGACCACAAAAGTCTAAAGTATGTATATACCCAGAAAGAGCTTAACATGAGACAAAGGCGCTGGCTAGAGTTGATGGTGGACTTTGATATAGATCTGCAGTACCACCCAGGGAAAGCAAATGTAGTAGCGGACGCACTCAGCAGGAAGCCTACAGCTTATTACTTGACGGTGCAGCCTGAGCTATTGAAAGATCTACAGGAGCTTCAGATAGAGGTTATTCTACCAAGGCATAGTGGCTTGCTGGCTAATCTGGAAGTGAAGTCATCGCTCGTGGAAAGGATTAAGGAAGCTCTACCTACTGATGCAAGATTTAGAAGACTCAAAGAGAAGACAGAAGCAGGCTTGCAGACGGGACTTCGTATACATGAGGATGGTACATTAAGGTACGGAGATCGTCTATATGTTCCAAATGGAGAACTGAGACAGGAGCTAATGACTGAAGCGTATAGCTCCATATACTCTGTTCATCCAGGAGGAACAAAGATGTATCGAGATCTAAGGCAGTATTATTGGTGGCATGGAATGAAGAGAGAGATTGCCAGATTTGTAGTAAAATGCTTAGTCTGCCAACAAGTGAAAGCCGAACATCAGAGGACTGCTGGAATGCTGCAGCCGCTTCCCATACCAGAATGGAAGTGGGAACATATCACCATGGACTTTGTCACAGGATTCCCAAGGAGCCCCAGTGGAAAAGATGCGGTATGGGTTATCGTGGATCAACTCACTAAGTCTGCGCACTTCTTGCCATTTAGAGTTGGGCAGTCCACAGAGATACTAGCCGACATGTATATGAGACAAATAGTAAGACTGCATGGAGTGCCGGTTAGTATTGTATCTGATCGAGATTCGAGATTTACCTCTCATTTCTGGCAAAGTATGCAAGAGAGTCTTGGTACCAGACTAAAATTCAGCACTGCCTATCATCCCCAGACAGATGGTCAATCAGAACGTACAATCCAGATCTTGGAGGATATGCTGCGATCCTGTATGTTAGACTTTGGAGGGTCTTGGGAAGATCATTTGCATTTGGTAGAGTTCTCATATAACAACAGTTACCAGGCAAGCATCAAGATGGCACCTTTTGAGGCGTTATACGGTAGGAAGTGCAGATCGCCAATATGCTGGAGTGACGTTGGAGAGCGTCAAATATTGGGGCCAGAGTTAGTAATGCAAACAGTGGAGAAGGTGAAGCAAATCCAGAATCATCTTCGTGCAGCTCAGGACAGACAGAAGCATTGGGCTGATACACACCGACATCCCCTGGAGTTCAAGAAAGGAGAGCATGTATTCCTGAGGATTTTGCCTACTCGAGGAACCATTCGCTTTGGGAGCAGAGGCAAGTTGAGTCCAAGGTACATTGGGCCCTTTGATATTCTGGAGCGCATTGGTGAGGTGGCCTATCGTCTTGCATTACCTCCATCTTTAGAGGGAGTGCATGATGTATTTCATGTCTCACAGTTGAGAAGATATGTAACTGACCCAAGTCACATAGTGGATCACTCT
This sequence comes from Iris macrosiphon, assembly GCA_036927795.1. Taxonomy (NCBI): domain Eukaryota; kingdom Viridiplantae; phylum Streptophyta; class Magnoliopsida; order Asparagales; family Iridaceae; genus Iris; species Iris macrosiphon. The sequence continues at coordinate 145,558,346 of JAYESA010000005.1, read as the reverse complement.
GAGATCGCCGTAGGTCCAAGCCTAAGATATGAAGAACAACCAGTGGGTATACTCGGAACCAGTGAGAAGACACTGCGAGGGCAGACAATTAAACTGGTTTGTGTGGCGTGGAAGCAACACTCTCCTGGTGAATCTACTTGGGAGAGAGAAGATATCATGCGACAGAAATACCCCCACTTATTCGAGGATACAGGTATATTTTAAGTAATTTTTGTAATTACTGTAGTTCTGTCGTTAATTGCGAGGACGCAATTTTCTTAAGGGGGGTAGATTGTAATCACCTGAAATTTTAAGAATTTTTTTTAAATTTAAATTTTCTGGAATTAATTAGCAATTTCTGTGAATTTTAAATCTATAAATTAAAGTAGTCTAATTTAAAATAAATTTTTAAATGAAATTAAATAATATTAAAATGTGATGAAAATTATATTTTCTAGTGTAAAATTAAAAACCGAGCATGGGGTATTTTTCCGGGAATTTATTGGAACTCGGATGAATTTTTAAAGCATTATAAACTATTGTATAATTTAACTGATTTAAATTAAACCAATTATTTAACCCAAACCAACCCAGTGACTGGACCGGACCGGCCGGTCTGATCAAACCGAACCGGTCCAACCCTTAGCGGGTCGGATCCGGGTCAGACCCGACCCGCCAGCACAAAATCTGACCCGTTTCAAAACCTAAACCCCCAAATCCGGACAGCCGACCCTTCATCTGGCCGGCGGCCGTTTTTGCCGCCGTGGCCGCCTGCCGACCCCTCGGTTCGGCTTCCCTTCACCCGACGACCTGTTCTCTTCCCCTTTCGGTGAACCACCGTCGGTCTCCCTCCCTCTAGAACCCTATATAAGCCAAGACTACCGCCGAAAAACCCCTTAGACAGCTCCTTCTCCGGTGACCCCGACGCCGGACCACCCCTGCTCATCGCCTAGTCTTCCAGAGACCACCTCCCAGCGCCGGATCTGTCCGTCGGACCACCAGCGACTTCCTGCCGCACCTCCAGAACCGGTCGCCCCTCTCCTGGGCACCGACCAGGACCTCCAAAGAACCCGAGCTCCACTCATCCCCCATTCAGCCGACGTCCGGCCGAGATCCGGCCACCCAGCCGTAGCTGACCACCCAGGACCGGAGCCGACCTCCGCCGGCCTGAACACCACTCCCACCCTTCTCCCCTCGCCCCGGTCACGCCCTGCCCGACCACCGGAGTTCCAGAACCCTAAAACCTAGGGTGGACACAGGATACATGACTCGACTCAGGACACGAGGACACAAGGATTCGGGTTTTTGGACAAGTTCAGGTACCCATAACTTTTGACTCGTAGCTCGAAATTCGATTCCGTAAATTGTATCGTGTAGCCTGTATGGCCCTCTCGGTGCCCGTACAACCCGCTCGGGGCATCGCGTCCTGTGGTGATCGCATACCGCGATCCAAAAATAGGAAAAACTAAGCCCTGTTTCACCCCAGAATCGAGTACGTCCCGCCAAACGGGATGACTTGGTCACGTGCGGTCTTCACTGACACGTGAGCATTGTAGATACGGATGTGCGGGCTTTCGCAGAAGCTGATTCGGATGTGCGTGCACACCGGAATCAGTGCGTATCCGCGGACAAATTCTCGTATCCGACTTTTCTGTAATTAGCTGTAACTTAGTGTATACACGTCAGATGGAGACGAAACTTGCGCCATCAGACTCGTAGCAATACGTTGGTCCTGTGGGTCAAGTTTGGTTCGATTCTGAGAACGTTGGAAAATCGCGTGTCGTGGGCCCCACAGGCTCCACTTGACGGGCGATTTTGAGAACGGCTCATCGGAATCTAATTCTGGAAGTTCCGTTGGGTTCGTATCAACGTTCCTGACTTGTTAACACTAAGTTGGACTGATTTGGAGACTTTTGACCCTGACCCAGTTTTCGGTGCAAAGCGACCCACATTTTGACCCGCTTTGGTCCAGAAATGTCGTTTTTGCCCTTGTGTTCAAACTGGACTTAAGGACAGGCGTTTCTAACTATTTCCTATGTTCTGAGACTGTTGGTAATGTTAATTTTAGCTTTTGGAGGAGTTATTGCTGAACCCACTGTTACAAGGACCGCCACTGATATTCCAATCCCAGGCAAGTGTACCTTGCCATAAATTTCAGTCTAATTGTTTATTTTGTTCTATTGCTCTATTTTCTGTGACTAGTGTATATGATATAACCTAAGACCGTATGACATACTTAGCGTCCGATCACAGTCGGGTGCCAACCCCGTACGCGGAGTTGTGTATATCATTAGTGATGGACATTCGAGACCCTTTATATTCTCGTGCTTGTTATCAAGTACACTACAACCTAGGACACTTGACACCATACATTGACAGAATCTTCCTGACATATTCAAGATGATTCTGTATAGGATACAGGATGGACATAGTTATTATACTCTTTGATTATGACTGTTGCATTAGCACTGATCTCACGTGACATGGACATGCGACGTGTGGTTACATTGGGTGGGGAGAGACACACAGGCTACAGGCTGTTATATATATATATACTACTATTGTGAGATTGTAGACTCTCGAGCAGAGCTAGACCACTACTAGATATTGCTGCTACCGGCTCCCCGACACAGAGCTTGTAGCAGTCTCAGCCTGAGTACTAGTGTTGCTCTCAGTTGCATTTTCACATAGATGGTTATGTAGTTACCCTGCTTATTTCATTCTCTATTTCACTGCATTACTTTTGGCTTGTGATTTCTGTACCTTGCTATATCCCCTGAGGATCTGGAATGGATGATGTTCCCAGGTTTAGCAGAAGAGCATTATCCCGAGGTTTACGGGACAGGAACTGAAGCTGTACCAGGAGCTGTTGCTGAAGGAGAACCTAACATAGAAGCAGAGGTGATGGCTGAAGATTTTACTTGAGATTATGATATTTGTACTCTTCAGATACTCTATTTTTGGACTCTTTTGTTCTGGTCTGATGAACCAGTGTTTTAGACTCTTATCGGGTTGTTCCTGACATACTCTGCTGAGACTGGACTTTGATGTACTTTCTTTATTGCTGATGTTCTTATTATTCTGTGTGTGGATGAGATTAGATTTTGACTTATTGTTGTAGACCTATATTACAGCTTAAGTATGCCGATGGATCCATTAAATTGGGTTTGTCCATCGTTGCATGTTGCTGGCCATTGCCACGTGTCCAGTTCCTCGGTATTTTTGGGACTGGGCGTGACAATATGTATATATATATTTGTATGTGTGTATGTGTATATATGTATGTATATTTGTGTTTGTGGTTGTGTGTTTGTGAGAGTGTGTGTTAGTGTGTGTGAGAGTGTGTGTGTGAGGGTGTGTGAGAGTGAGTGTGTGTGAGTGAGTGTATATATATATATATATATATATATATATATATATATATATATATATATATATATATATGTTTGAGTGTGTGAGTGTGTATATGTATATATATATATTAGTGTGTGTATATATATATAGATGTCTGTGTGTATATATATATAGATATGTGTTTATATGCCTAAGTGTGTGTGTGTGTTAGTGTATATGTTAGTGTATGTGTATATATATAAATATATAGAGTTGTGTGTATATATATATATATATATGTATGTTTATATATATGTAGATATATATGTGTGGGCGTGTCTGTGTGTGTGCGTGTGGCAGAGCGAGAGGGGCAGCGAGCAGCGGGGGAGGCAGCGCAGCACGCTGCCAGCATGCACAACAGCTGCTGTACAGTGCACAGCAGCTAGCAGCAGCAGCAGCAGCATGAACAGCAGCAGCAGCAGCTTCTCCCCCCTGCAGCGCATAGCAGCGTGTAGTGGCGCCAGTAGCAGCTAGGAGAGAGAGTGGTATATGTATATATAGATATAGATAGATGAATAGATAGTTTAGTTAGATAGATTGATATATAGTTAGATAGATTGATGGATATATGGATATTATATATAGATAGACATATAGATAGATAGATAGGTAAATAGCTAGATAGATAAGTAAATAGATACCTAGATAGCTAAATAGTTAGATAGATAGATTTATGGATAGATAGATATCTAGATACTAGGTAATTAGTTAGATGGATACATAGATAGATAATAGATGGATTGATAGTTAGATAAGTAGATAGATAGATAATAAATAGATAGTTAGATAGTTAAATAGATAGATAGTTAGACCTATAGTTAGATAGATATAGATAAATAGATAAATTGATAGATTGATAGCTAGATAGATAGATGGATAAGTAGATAGATATCTAGATATCTAGATAGATAAATAGATTAGATAGATAGATACATAGGTAGATAAAAAGATAGATAGATATCTAGGTAATAGATATCTAGATAGGTAAATGCATAAATAGATAGATGGATAGGTATATAGATTGATAGATAAGATAGGTATTTAGATATATCTATCTATAGGTATAGATATATAAATACATATAGCTAGATATATATTATAGCTAGATATATATATGTATAGGTAAGGTAAGGTATATGGGTTATGTGTATATGTGTTGTGAATATATATGTATATGTATATGTATATATGTATTAGATATATATATTTTAGCCTAGATTACAGCTAGATATATATGTTTATGCATAGTTAGTTAGCTAGAGGGGTAGTAGGGTTGAGTTTAGAGAGATATCACAATACCTTGAGATACCGAGGTATCTCAATACCTTGAGATATCCAAGGTATTGAGTTTTGAGCATGGTTTTTGAGCAATTGCCTAGGTTTGAGTTTAGAGATAGGTTTTTATGCTTATGTGTATATATTTACGCATGCTAGCATAGGTTTTAGCGGGTTTAGGCGGGGTGCGTGGCCTAGGGCGAGGTATCGGATACCGAGGGTATCCCGGTACCTCGAGGAGGGAGTTTGAGAGTTTTATAGCTTAATGAGCTCGGTTTGACCTAGAATTTTAGGGGCACCCTAGTTTGACCTAGACTTGACCGTAGTTGACTTGGTTGACAGCCAAAGTCAACTTTTGACCTAGTTTTGACCCATAGTTGACTTTTTGGACCCATAGTTGACTTTTTGACCCAGATTTCACCTGTTTGACCCGTTTGACCTAGAACGACCCTAGAAGCCTATTTTTAGTTATTTTATATCTGTTTAACTCATTAGAACCCTGTTTAATCTTGTTTTTCATAATAGGTCCTTGCGACACCGGTTCGGATCGCTAGTTGCTCAGGACGTCAGGCGAGTACATTCTCTGATAGTTTTTATTATCTGATGATTATTATGATTCAGCTTCTAGTATAGTATCATCTGATTATTCTGGCACAACACGGGACACTGACTGGTATTTTTGGATTCGTTTACTTGCGACACGTAAATTTCATGTTTCTGGCATCTATTCTGGAATCACCTACTGGCATCACCTACAGGCATCACTACAGGCATCACTCATGTTTCAGGCTGGACTCATACTTGATTTACGTGTCGGGTCTTGGATTCACTTGTATTAGTCGGGGCGAGGAAATACTCGAGTAGACATGTAAATATTCCCATCTGGAATCATCAGGAATCACTCCCTCTGGTCTAATCTGGAATGATAGCAGCCGCACACCAGTGCGCTATGAGCCGTACTTACCCCTAGCCGTTTACATGTCGAAACAAGTATTTCAAAGATATTGACTTTATTCTTTATAGTCTGGACTCACTTGCATTTCCTTGCTGGTCTCACTTACATATTTCTGGACTTGACTCATTATATGTACCCTTGCTGGACTCACTACACGTTCATGTGCACAGACTTACTCTTAGTGTAGATTTCTTGTATCTTGCAGTCATTACTATCTTGTTTATGATATCCATGCATCTTTATCTTTATACACCAGTGATATGTATATTTCTCGTTCCATACTTTATTTCATTCTTCATGCTACTTGCTATAACTGTTTTATAGTTTTTATCATTTAAATGGAACTGCTGTTAGAGATGTACTTGCTCCAGTCCAGATTGGACATATTTTTCAGAGTATCAGGAGGATTGGGGTCCAACGTTTTACGGACCTGAGCCTGTCGATGGTGCAGACAGGGACCCTCTAGTTTAGGGATGATTTTTGGGTTGGTAATCGGGATCACTAGGACCTTGTTGTTGTTTTTATTAGCTTTTAGCACCGGATTTGTCTCCGGTTTTGGACTGAGACCTTGTGTTGTATATTATTTTGGATGATGTATTATTATTATTGATGTTGTGGTTGTTGTAGTAGTTGTTGTTGGTTAGACTTTGGAGTTGTTAGTCTTCCTTGTTATCTTATCGTGCTTAGATTCGTGATTGAGTACATTACGATTATCATTATGATATTGCTCCTCCGTTTAGAGTTGAGATCTTGACAGGATTATATATTGATTGTGTGAGATTGTTAGCTAGATAGTTGACCTAGACAGCGTTCTACCGCCGATGCTGCGGCGTAGGCTGGACGTACCCACGACTCATACCCGATTTTCTGGGTGCAGGTCGTGACAAGTCCAGCAAGAATAAATATAATGAGTCCGGTCCAGAAAGTATAAGTGAGACCAGTTAAGAAATACAAGAGGGTCCAGACTAGAAAGAATGAACTCGTGTCTCTGAAATACCTGTTTCGACATGTAAACGGCTAGGGATAAGTATGGCTCACCGCACACTGGGTGTGTTGCTACTATCATTCCAGATTAGACAAGAAGGAGTGATTCCAGTGATTCCAGTTGGAAATGTTTACATGTCTACTCGAGTATTTCTCTACCCCGATTAGTACAAGTAAATCCAAGACCCAACACGTAAATCATGTATGAGTCCAGCCAGAAAGATGAGTGATGCCTGTAGTGAGACATGATGTGATGCCAGTAGTTAATTCCAGAATAGAGGCCAGAAACATGAAATATACGTGTCGCAAGTGAATGAATCCATAAATAGTAGTCCATGTCATGCCAGAAAAATCAAATAATATTATACTAGAAGCTGAATCATATTAATTATCAAATAATGAAAACTATCAGAGAATGTACTCGCCTGACGTCCTGAGCAACTAGCGATCCAAACTGGCATCGCAAGGACCTATACGAAAAGTAAGGTTAAACGGGGTTCTAAAGAGTTATACAGATATAAAATAACTAAAAACAAGCTTCTAGGGTTGTTCTAGGTCAAACGTGTCAAACCGGTAAAATCTGGATCAAAAAGTCAACCCGGGTCCAAAAAGTCAACTCTAGGTCAAATGTTGACTTTGACAGTCAACCGGGTCAACTACGGTCAACTCTAGTCAAACTAGGGTGTCTCTAAAATTCTAGGTCAAAACTAGCTCATTAAGCTAGTAAACCCTCAAACTCGCCTCCTTGAGATATCGGGATACCCTCGGTATCTGATACCTCAACCTACGCTACATACCCCGCCTATACCCACTATTATATATACTAACACGTATATATATATATATATATATATATATATTATATATATATATATATATAAAACCAACTCTAACCTCATTCCTAGGTAAAAATCCAATACCTCGCCCCGATACCCAATACCTTGAGTATCTCATGGTATTGAGATACCTCGCCTAACCCTCTCACTAACACTAGATAACTAACTAACTATCTATATATATACTACCATATGCTACTACATCTATAACATATATCTAACTAACTAACTAACTAACTAACTAACTAACTAACTATATATATATATATATATATATATATATATATATATATATAACCTAGTGTATAGGCAAATATCTCATCTCCGATACCCAACTTACCTCAATACCTTGGTATCTCAAGGTATTGAGATATCTTACCCTCTAACTCTAACTAACTAGCTAACTATCTATATATATATATATATACCTATATATATAACATCAATATATATATATATATATTATATATATATATATATATAATATATATATATATATATATATATATATATATATATATATATATATATATATATAACCTAGTATTAGGCTATACCTCGATACCCCTATACCTCAATACCTTGGTATCTCAAAGTATTGAGATCCAATACCTTGGTCTCTCATCTAACCAACTAACTTAGCTAGCTATATATATATATATATATATATATATATATATATATATATATATATATATATATATATATATATATATATACTAACCCGATACCTAGTTACCTATTACCTATCTATCTATATATCTATATACACATACCTACCTATATATACATATCTATCTATCTATCTATGTAAATATATATCTATCTATCTATACACATACATATATATACATCTAAATATATATATATATATATATATATATATATATATATATATATATATATATATATACATATATATATAAAAGGAGGGGGGGTTAACCGTGCTGCTGCTGCGAATCGCCGCATTGCTGCTGCTGATACTGCAAACTGCCGCTGCTGCTGGTGCCATGCTGCTGTTGTTGCGGCTTGCTACCGCTGTTGCCGCGGCCTGCTGCCCTCTCTGCTAGCTGCTGCAGCCCCTCCTCATCGCTGCGGCTGCTGCTCTACTCCTTCTCGCTCACTCTCTATCTCACTATCTCTCGACACACACCAACACACACACATAAACATATACACGCACACACACTTATATATATATATATATACACACACTCACACACACACACACACACACACACACACACACATATATATATATATATATATATATATATATATATATATATATGCACACACTTACATATATATACACTAACACACACACATATACACACACACATACACACACACGCACACACACACATATATATATATACACACACACACACACACACACACACACATACACACACACACACATATATATATATATACACACTCACACACAAACACACTCACAACACACTCACACCTATATACCCAAGCACACTACCACAAATACTCACTATACTACACACAAACAATACACTACACACCAACACCTCACACTCACACACAAACCACACCCACACACTACCCACACTCAACCACACCAACACACACACTCAACCACACTCACACAAACACACTACACTCACCCTCACACAACCCACAACACACACACTACACACTCAAACATACACTAACACACAAATAACACACTACACACAATCCATACTCACCAACACACACACAACCACACACACAACCACAAAATATACACTATCCACACTCACCCATAAACCTATAAATACATATATAATA